>WYDF02006539.1:0-13865 GCA_009867245.2 Adranes taylori
AAATGCGCAGTGATGCAAATATGAATCATATATAATTGTTAATAATAATAAATGAAAAATAAAATTTTGATTTTTTTTATTATTTTTCCCATATTCATATCAATAATTGTGATAAGCCACAAAAAATTTAACACATTTAAAAATATTGCGCACTGTAGGGTTAAGAGGTCCTTTTAAATAATTTTTGAATTCGATGATAGTTTAATGATTTGAAGTATGAGGACAACAGACTGCTTCAAGAGTCAGGCCTTCTATTTCTGCCTTTAACGAATTTTTTGTTACTTGTTTTACATTATCTAGTTTAACAAAAATGAATTAATCGATCGTTGAACTATTTAAAGTACAAGGACATCACAATGTTTTCAGAACTCTTTAAATAATTTTTGAATACTAATTTTGATTTAATTTTTTTAAGAATAATGGAATTATGGAACTATTTTTATGGAACTATTCACACAGGTGCCTTTAGTGAATTTATTGATAGTTTATTCACATTTTTAAGCCTTGCTTACATTTTTTTAAAGAAGAAAATAATTAATCGTTTAGCGATTTAAAATATGAGGACAGCGGTTTGTTTTAAGAGACCTTTTATATAATTTTTAGATACATGATTTAAACACGTTTGGGACATACCGAAAATGCGTTTGCTTACGTTAGATGGCATAGATTACAAGCGGCAAAACGCACGTTTAAGGAGCGTTTAGATTTGAGCACACACGCACAGAGCATACGCGCATAGAATTTATTTGCGCTCGCGAGAAGCGTTTAAATTGAAATTAATTTCCAAACGCATGTACTGATCCAGTTGATCACGGGAGGATATAAATATAGGCGACGAAAAATCTGTATCCGCTTTTATTGCACTGTAATATGTAATAATAAAAAAGAAATTCGAAAACGCAGGGGGCAGACTTTATAAATGACTATAAATTTAACTTATTTCTATGAGTAAGTCGTTGATACGCTAGCTAGTTTGAATCATAATGTGGAATATCAATCAGTTTTGTGCTATCATCTGGTTTTAACTCATCGCACTATCTACTTAATTATTTGTGAAATTCGCTACAGTATGACCATCTATGAAACGTTTACTTATTAAACTCTGATCGTTATTTTTATTTGAAATCAAAATGATAGTCCGCTTAATTTTGCATTAATTTCAATGCATATGCATTGTTTATTATAGTTCAAATATCACGATGTATGTTTTCTCTAAGGAGAATAATTAAGTATGTAATTATAAGTTTCTGCTTATAATTTAGTTTTAAGTGTCTTGAGATTCTCCTGTATTGTTCTTAATTAATTCATTATTGAATATTTAATTAGCTATACAATGAATTTTGTATTGGTAAAAGTAGGTAATATTAAAACAAGTACAAATATGCCGTAAGATAATATTATTAGTTTCTGAGAATATCTCTATTGTTGCTATTTATTATTATTATTTACAATTTCTATATACACAGTGTTTCTAAACCTCGTTGGCGCGCTTCATACTTTATCAACATTTATTCAATATTAATATGAAATATCTATTAATGGACATAAACGCTCTGCCGATATTTCCATTAGTTTACAGAGAGTGTTTCGTCAAAAAATCTCGCAATAGTAACTCCTGGACAGCTTTTGGAGTTTCTACTCATGCTCATTGGGATCCATGAGCGGACTGTGGACTGCACAGTAATCGAACCGCGTAATTGCCACTTTAGCCAGATGTCCTCCGACAACTTTAGCTGCTTGAGCTACGGCTTTTTTCAAACTTCATCGTAAATTACATTTTTACATTGGAACTGAATTTTTTTTATAGCAAAGGGCTGGTATATTTTGAGGTCTCAACTTTGAATAATTCTTTTGATGAGTGTTGGCAGCTTTCTTAAAATATAACTTACAGACAAAGATAACCAGCTTGCATCTACATTATACTTAATTCAACTATTCATCTTTTCATTTTTTGTGCGCCAAGGATGAAAAGAAAGGAAGAAATAGGAAGAATCAAACAGTGATAAACGCATCGAAGTGAAATATAGAGATAAAAGACTTCATATAATAAACAGTTTAATTAGTTTTTAAATAATAATATATGTTAATCTAATAAAGACATCAGTTGTTCTTCCTGACATTGTTCTAAGTTGTTATATACAATTAAAATTTAAATACAAGTTAAAATTGTATACTATACCACATTCTGCTTTTATATAAATACTCGTTGTACATTCATATTTTATATACTTTCTCTCGATTGTAATAGACTTTACTGCAGTTTGTATTTATTAGAATATAATTTCTAAACTAAGTTAACCTGCTTATTTCTAGATTATATTTAATTGAACTCTTCATTTTTTCGGTACGTGGTAATACTATCGAACAGCAAAATTAACAAGCACAAAATATTAAAGGTTTGTATTGTGCGTTTCTATGCTAATCGAATGCTACTTTAAGCAACTATTAAGTTAATAATATTTTAATGAGCGTTGCCAGAAATTAAATTTTCAACCTTCAGCTGCAATCAGATTGTGCATCAGAAGCGCAGACAATTTAAGTTTGAGACTACTGGTCCATATCAAATCCTTCGAACTTGAAATTGGTTTTCTTCTTTACCGATTTCGTTACAATGATTTCGTTTGACGAAAGTTCCATTATACGATTTCTATAATTAAATTTTGAGCTCAAATTATTTGATTTAAAGACAAAAATATGTAATATTGCAATTTACATTTGGATGATTCAATCAATATTTTTAAGAGTTCTTTAGAGAAATCAATACTCGAGTAACATTGTTTATTTTAGAATTGCCAAAATGAAAAGTATTGAGGTATGCATTCTAAAATTCTTTTCGCGACATATGAATACTATCGACTACTAAATTGACATTGTCACTAATGAATTATGTTTTTAATGTGTAATTCGTACTATAGAATTAATTATGTTTGTACTCGTTAGAAATGTATTAAATTCAGGTTTTGATTTCAGGTGACAGGAAAAAGATCTCGCAGCTTCAAATGTGCCGTCCATCACAGAGATCGTGAAGTATCCTCGGAAAACGATTTTCATCTACTTCTAGTCGAACCACCATTTTTTTACAGGTAAAAAGCAACATTTTTTGAATTTAAATTATCTCATGTTTTTTTTTATTGCATACTTTATATTATGACTCGATTTTGTTGAAAGATTCTATAAAAATTTATGAATCTTTGAACTCTTCTTAACAAAGTGGGGAACGGTGAGATATTATCTAGTCACATGATGAATGTAAAAATTCGTGGATGATTCCTCCACTTTTTATTATATTCAAAATTATATTATATACTGCATAAAGCAAGTATATATTATTTCAAAAATAATACACACCTTGGTAACATTGTTTCGTGAAATACCCATCTGTAGTGAATCTTACGTCAATTGTAATTCAAAGTTTAAGGAAGAAGCAGATGTTTTTGTTTCATCAATTGCATGTATTGTTGTTCAATCATGCTATTTACAAATTGAACTTGTACCGGTGTAGCAGACTCTTGTACACACGGTTGCCGAGTCTAGCTATGACAAAAAAGCTCTTCTTTTATATTATTCTTGAATATATTATCTGCGGCAATATGCATGTGGGACGCCAGATTAATTTAACGTGAGAGCTGTTCGTTCCACGGTACTCATAGGTTGACGGAAAGTTAGACGAAGAAACAGAGCTATAAAATATACATGCACTCAATACAGTATATGTAATTTCTTACCGAGCGCATTGTATCTGTGGTGGAGGTCGAAGGCTGATATGTTGTCACTCTGTTTTGGTCGCTAATGCTGTTCCTGAATGTCAGCTGCTGCCTGCTCTATTTTGCGATCAGAAATTAGGAACTGACTGAATTTATCAAGAGAATGGCTATTTATACTATTTTTGAAGCAAGCAGCGCGACAACATTCCTACTCTTTGCAGCTGTGAGTGATGCCGACGTGGATAAACTACAGCAAACACGCTCAACTTAAGAGAAAAATGCAGAGAGTGGAAGACCAATGATCATCAAAATGGAAAGATGTAAGTTATGGAGGAGAAGAAGAAGAAGAGATTGAAGAAGAGGAGTGTAATGGGTCGGAAAACTAAATGGGGCTAATGGAGGATGGAGAGTGCAAGGGGATTTAAGGGCTGTATGTAAGAATGAAGACTGGTATAGAGAAAAAGTGATGGATCTGTGGAGAGATAAAGGTGTTCAACTAGCAGGGGAGAAGAAGGAGCAGAAAAGAAATTGGTGCGAAAGAGGGTGGGGTAAGACAAAGAGAAAAAGAAGAGCCAAATGGGAAAGGGAAGGCTTTTAAGAAGGAAAGGATTAGGAAGAGTATGGTAACAGAAGGTTTTATTTTAGAAAGTTTAGAAGGGAATTTGCTATAGGAGGAACTTATAGCATAAAAGCGGTTCGTTCGAATATTGCAGGCCTAAGAAGTAAATTGGGAATGAGGGATATAAGGGAATATTTGGAGGGGTTTGACGGTATCGGATTGATAGAGACATGGGTGGAGGAAAAACAGTGGGAGGAGGTCGAAAAAGACTTGCCAAGGGGTTTCCCCTGGAAAATACAGGGGGTAAGCAAAGAAAAATTGAAAGGTAGGACTAGAGGGGGCATCATTACGAGGACGAGATGAGGGATAGAAGAAATGAACTATAATATAGAGATGTTTGAGAGCGCATATGGGGTGTAAAAGGTGGTGGGGTAAAAGGACGACGATAGTGACGGTTTACTTAATTAGGGAGTGGGCTAAATTTGAGAAAATGATGAGAGAATCTGGGATATGATTCTTATAATAGGTGATTGGAATGTGAGAATAGGAGAGCGTGGAGGTAGATGGATTGATGATGCGGAAGTTTATGTGGAAAGGAGATCGAAGGATAAAGTGATAAACGTAAAAGTACAAAGATTCTTAGAGTGGATTGAAGAAGAGGGTATGTGTGTGAAAAATGGATGTGCGGAAGGGGATTGGGATGGGAATTTAACGTATAGGGAACATAGTGAGGGATCTTTAATAGATTACGTGGTTATGCGTGTAAGTGCGGGTGAAAGTTCGAATCAGAGACTCAATAGAGACGGTGTGGAAAACAGATAAGGGAAGAATGGAGGAATGGGAATATAATGACAGAATAGTGGGTAATGAGGATACATATAAATGTGGGGATGAAAACAGAAAAGATTTGATAAAAAAATTAGACAAAGTGAAATGGGACAGCATAAATAGTGTCGAAGAAGTGAATGATGTGATAAAAATGATGTTGGAGAAAGGGAGTCTGAGGAAAGGTGAGGGAGGAGATGGTAAAATGTATAATATAAAGATGGATGGGGAGACTATTAAGAAGAAAAGATTGCTAGGAAGATAATGAGAAAGGTTAGAAGGTAGGAAGCGTGCTGGGAAGAGTGTACAGTGGGTTGAATGAAGAATGTACGGCTAGAAATGAGTGGTGAGTCGAAGAGGAGAAGGCTAAGGAAAGAATAAGGAGAGAAGAAGAGAAATAATTAAGACAGATAAATAGAGAAGGTGAGTTATGGAGGTTTTTGAGAAGTAGAGGTGTTGTGGGAAGAAACAAAGTAAGTGTGAACTGAGGTAAACAACGTAAACAAAGTAAACAAAGTGAACTGAGGATAGAATATTGGGAGAAAAAGTATAAGAAAGAAGTGAGTATAAGAGGAACGGATCTGGGAGCGGAAAAATGAACGGGCTAATGTGAGAAGTAATGGGGAGGAAGATGAAGTAGAAGATATAAGTGTAGTAGAATTAAAAAGAGTGATAAAAAAATTAAAGAAGGGGTAACGCCGGGGCAGACAGGATACCTGTGGATGAATTTTATCAAGCCAAAACCCCTTTTTCTACATGTTTTCTATCATCTTCTACTTTCTTATGTTCTATCAATGTATCTGTTTTCTACTCTTCCTTCGACTTCTATATGTCCATCATCAATATATCCCCCTTATTCTTCCCTGTATAAGCCATTCCAACACCCTTTTATTTTCTTTCCCATGTCTTTTCCACCCACCGTTCGTTCTTCCTTCACTTTGTGAATTTATCATCGTTTGTCTCCCTTCGTCCCATTTCTACATCTCTTTTCCTGTCCACATCGTTCTGTATCCTATTGTTACCCTCTTATTCTCCTTTCTAACTTCAGTGGCAGAGTCTTTACTCTTATTTTGTATTTCCCTTTCTTTTGGTTTTAGATCATCTCTTATAAATATCCCGGTACCTTTAAGCATACTTTTTCTCTTCATTATCTCCATCTTTTCACATTATTTTCATTGCCGTGATCAATTGACTAAGACTACTATTGCCGTTCAAAACCATGTATTATTAGTTCTTACCATGATCTTTACTATTAGATGGTTAGTATTATTTTTTGTTCGGGCAAAATGTGCATTAAAGTTTGTAGAAGCAAGGAAACAACTTGTATATATGTTAAAGTTTAAGGTTCGTCAGAAGCATGTTAGCCAAACTCTATAAAAATATTTGTTGGGAACATTGAATATTTAATTACAAGGTGTAGCGGATGTTGTTATATTCGGAGGTCAACAGTAAATAAAACAACCGTCGCTTTACGCAATATTAGAAATTCGTTTGGGCTTCACTGTATGGCATACATATACACGAATTTTACAATTAATATTCACTTTTCTAATATTAATGTCTTTCTTTTAGGATGGTTAGAATAATTGCCGAAGAATTCCTAACAGATGAACGAGATAGAAAATTTTATGCAGATCACTACACTTGTTGTCCCCCGCCACTTTTCATTATTATTATTACGCTAGTCGAGGTAAGTTTCTTAGGAATCATAAATATGATTTTAAAAATTAGGTTCTTATAATAATTATACTAAGATTACACTGGTCGATTGTAATTTTGTTAAATGGATAACTGCAGCTTTTCTTATATACTTTGTTACGCTAAAGCCGAATATAACAACAAAAGTTGTCCAACAGCCTTAATTTTTGTTTTTATAATTGTACATATTTAAAAAAATATATATATTTCACAGATATTTCACAAATAAGGGAGTTTGATGTAACTCTATTTGCCGGCGATTTTATTCAAGGAAGGTGGTCGCCAACAATGTATGATAATATAGATGCAATATAGATATTAAATACACGCGAGATTTGTCACAACTTCCGTTTACTTTAGTTAGAAAGGTCATTTAAATAATTTTTGGTGACCTAACTTTTCAGTTCCAAACGCGACGCTGCTAATGGGGAGTCCAGCGATAGTCAAAAATGGCGCGAATATTATATTACTTGAGAATTTCTTATTACGTCAGAATTATACTTTAACACAATAATTCAGTAGATGATAATAGCAGGACTACTAGGAACCACTATGAACTACGTAACACAACACCGCGTCGAACAATCAGTGTTACAGTTGTCGAGTGACTGAAACCAACCCCGCCGTTCGGAGGCTGGAATCATACATTTTAGTGATATAGGAAATATGTAACGTAAAATGAGAAATGAAGCTATTGAAAATACATGCAATAGAACAGTGTAAGATATATGAAAATGTTTACCAAAACTTATTTGGGGTGGTTGCTGGCTGGTGCTACTGCTGGAGCTTCCAGTTTATGAAATGAACTTAAATATTCTATACAAATCGGTGGTATCTATAGGCGTGAGCCGCGACACAAATTTTGTTCTGTTAGATGGATTTCTGCGTAGCCACTCACTCATTAATTGTTATCAACACGGTTTCCACTGATTTAAGTGCAGCTACAGCTCTACGTCCGATGATAAAAGAATATGTATCAATTACTAGCGGACACTGTCTTCAAAATAGCGTTTCCTATCTACGGACGCACATCAAACGCTACACACGTTTGCTGTAGTACGCATTAGCCACTGCTAATGAGCCAGCAATGAGTGAGCCAGCAGCGAACAATAATCATATCCACATCTCTGCTGTTATTGCGTCTTTTTTAATACGTGAGGCGTAAGCGCTAGCATACATGTTAATTGTATTTATATTTTATCTTATTAACTGGTTTGTCCAGTGCCTTAGGGACGCAATTTATTTACTTAGTAACATGCTATGTTACAAAGGAATATTTCTTTGTAACATAGCATGTTCTTATGCATTGATACAAAAAGGCATAAGAACTTTTTTTCGGATGTCAAATCGCTGGTTAGGACAAATCTTTGGTCCCTCATATTTTCTGTGCGTTTATGTAACATTGCTTTGTGGTTGGCTTAACGGAAAGTCGCGAAATATGCCATTTGCAATTACAATGGTATGGAGGTAAGCAAATGACCACTCCACGGGCTGTTATTTCTGCATTACAAAAATTGCTGGACTATCAAGCAAGACCAAAAAGTCCATTAAATATCCCAACCTCCCTTCAGCTATTAGGCCTGCTCTTTACAGCGACGAGCTTTCAATCTCAGTGCCACCTGAAAATTCGAGTTTACATTCCGATAATTCAGGCGATGAAGATTTACATTTAAGTCCGGAAGAAGACAACATTGAAGATCCAGATTTTTATGGATCGTCTACAGAACCTCATAGAATCAATCAATCTGAACACAATGATCTAATTCGTGATCTTAGCTTGTCAAGGATTCACCCAGAATTGTTGGCATCGAGATTAAAGCGTTGGGATCGCCTTCAGAAGGGAACTACAATTTATGCTGGAAACCAGTGCTCGTTTACACTGTCGTCTTCAAACTCTGATTCTTTAACAAGTAGATATTATAATCAACATAAACATAAAGTCAGGTATAATTCATAAACAAAAAGTCAAGTAGTCAGGTATAATAAACATAAACAAAAATCATTTAAAAAAATCTTTTTTATTTAAATTATTTTTTAAAAAATTATTTTTTTATAACTTCCATAAAAGCAATTAAGAACAATATATAACAAAACTGATTAAACAAAATGATTTTAACTGTATCACCCCTCTGTTTTTTTCTTTCAATTTCATCCCTCCCATAAAATTTTCTTCATTATTTCCTCAGCCGAACCTTCTGTGCATAATTAATTTACACAATCCTCGCTTCCATGTTTTGTTCTTCTTCCTCCCATTCAATTCTTTCTCGCATTGGTTCCACGTAACACTTTTTCTCTCTTTCTTTATATTCTAGTCTTCCCTTTCTTTTTTTCTTTCTTCCTTCTTACCTAACACATTCTCGCCCCACATTCTCTGTTCCACTCATTCTCACCCCCATTTTCTGTTCCCAACTTATTTATTATTCCTCGCCTCCCATTCATGACCCCTCCTGCCATGGGTCCATTCACATTCATTCCACATTGCATCGCTCCACTCTTTTCACTACTTAATCTTTCTACCAGCATTCGCATCGTCCTCTTATTAATCTCATACATTACTCTCTCCATTACTTCTATGCCCCATGTGCACCCTACAATTATCCGCTACCATCCTTTGTTCATCCGTCCACAACATTTATTCACATGCTGGTTAAATTGAAACCTTAAGGGCACACTATTGGTCAATGTTTGTGGTCTAGATTTTACAAACGTAAGAGAATACAACTAGTTGATGAAGTTTAATTAATTACCTGTTTAATTAGTTTAATTAATTTGCGTTGATTAGTGTATATTGGTCTAGTCATTTTGTTGCTTGGAGACGTATTGTTTACATCGGAAAAGTTAAGTTTGTTAAAGTTAAGTTTGTTTAAGTCTCAGTTACATTTCACTATCTTTTCTGAGCCAACAGTAACTTCAATTTGAATATAGAAACGTTTTCAATTAAGTTTGTAGGGATTAATTCTGAGCTAAATTGATTTGTTACATTGGTTATGAGCACAAAGAATTTACTTGCCTACGGACGAGATATTGTTTTGTCTGTTACTAATAGGAAACCCATGTGAATTTATGACAACCATTTGGTATCTTTTAGTAACCATTTGGTAATTATTTCTATTATGTAATTCAGTAAAAATTTATCTGAATTAAATAAATTTATCAGGTTATGTATTTGTGCATTGGAAAATACATAAATTGATCAATGATTAAAGAGCAGAGTATCACTATAATTTTCGAGACCCCCGAAGTGTTAATTTTATGCTATAGAGGGCGCCGAATTTATCCTAAGTGTCACTACTTGCATAGTCATTTATTTTGAGGATTAAGGTTAATTAAGTGGTTAATATAAGGTTAATTAAGTGTGTTATTACACAATAGAGATTGTAGGAGTAACCCTCGAGATATGAATAAGATATAGAGTACTCGTGGCAGTAGGCAGAATATTTCCGTGAGAGGTCGCTGGAGACAGACGACTTCGTTAATGGAATTGTAGTGTTGGTGATGTAATTCTGCAGAGATTAGTGATCTGTAATTTTGGTAAATATTGATTTTTCATTAGTGAAGTACGTCAGAATGCTTTTATTGGCCAATATTTAAATTTCGAGTATTCTAATTGGTCGATGATTACGTAGGAATTTTTTGGACCAATGAGATTTTGTCGGTTACAATTGGTGGGCGAGTGGAAGGGATCCATCCTATTCTGCTGAGTTTTGAGAGACAGGATCCAGCATTTTTCTCCAATGCTTAGCTTCACCGAGTCGCCTATTGTTTGGCTCCTGCTACTTAATTTTAAAGTATTGTACCATTGCACTGTGTATATTGTACTGTTGAACTAAATACGTGCGTTAAATGGGTTTGGGATTTTGAGTTTTTTAACTAAGCCGCTTATTACCATGGTGGTGGAGCACAAATTGGATAAGTTTATTAATTGTTGAATGTCAAAATGGCGCTAGACTAAGCGTGTTTGTGATTTATAGGCGATCACCCTATGGCTTAGACCAAGGCCATTGGCTTAGGAGGACTTGCAGTGGATGGTAATTCGTATCCATATTGTAGTTTTCACCGCGAGAATAAACCCTCAGTTTTTTTCGGAAGTAAGGACCAGTAGGATCACGTGCATCTAAGCGTTGGATTCATGCGTTAGCGACGATTTAAGCAGCTACTGGGGTCTCCCCAATTTGTATAATTGTACCATCAGTGGAGTTATCTCTTAGCCAGCTGTCCGGACCATTGCCGAAACGTTGGTGGATGAAGTATCTTTTTAACTAACCTTATATTTGTCTTGGATTTAATTTAGCGTCACACGCATTTTTTGTTAATTGAATTTGGATTTTACAAATCAATTTGGATTTTAATTATATCTTGTTAGGAGTAACTTAGTATTTTGGTATAATTTAGTAATTTTTTAGTAAGGCAGGGGGGTGCATTATTCCTAAGGCTTTTAGGAAAGTTATATTAAATAAGGGGAGGGGGTAATATTATTGTTAAGGGATATCATTAAATTATATTAAGTAAGGGAGAGTGTATTAATTAATAAACCATTGTATACTTTAGGTCCTAGTCGAGCCTCAACGTTGTTATTGTTATTAATTTAAATAAAGTGGTGGTCATTGTTATTTATTTCTATATTTTACTTGTGTGCACTGCCTCCTTTATTTATTCCGAGATCTAGGAAAAGTCTCTAGCGCTCAGATTATAACGAGCAGATGTCTCATCCAGAAACTCGAGCCAGTTATCAAGGAGTCCCGCCCTAGCCGCGGCACACTAACTTCACAAAATGCTACCTGTTGTCTCCCCAAGGGGACAGGTTATACTACCTTTTCTTCAAATAATTTTTACCTTGTAAATTCAGAGCTCGATAGTTATTTTTTTCATGATATGACTAATTCTGCACCGATAAACAATTATACAACAACCATAGAAATGTTACAAATCAAGTGTTTGTCAAATAGCGATAAATTATAAATAGAAAAGAGACGACGCTCTTCTAACTCCAAACTCAACACGTAGTACCAGTTTTCACCGCAGTACACATTTATCCTCCTTAAGTATAAGAGGAATGGTGCAGATTCCACTATTAAAATTATGAAAGATTTCCCCTTATTTGCTCCCACTATTGTTTATAGATATGCCGACTGATCCTTCACCTATGCGTAAGTATAATTGAATTCGCTTGGTTACAAACACACTCTAATCGCAATGTATGCGTGCGTACGAATATCCTATACGCGTTTTCATGTGTTATTAGCAGGGGCAATTCTGAATAACTTACAGCTGCGTAGTCCTTTGTCTTGATATAAGAGAGAAAGCCACGTCATGCTACTATCTTTAATATGCATACTCAGGAATTAAGTAAAACTTCCGGTACCCTGTGTGTGTAACTACGAGGTAAAAGTTGGGTGTGCTTTTAAGGGTTAAATAAAGTTCAAAAAAAAATGTCACAAAGTGATTTCTTTGACTAAATATATAAAAATTTTGTGTTGTTATATTAACTCTGTCAGATATTTTGTTTTAGCAAGTAACAAACCTTATTTTATTAGAGGAGTTACGTCATTTATTATTATTGAGTATGAGCTGTTCTGAGAGAATTCTCCTATTTTATATTATATGCATGATTCGTTAAGGATACGTTAATTTATTCAAAGTGGCGAATCAATTTCAAGTTTATCAAATTGTTTTAACTAGAAATCCGAAATGTAAATTGAATCACTTAAATCAGAAGTAAATGAAATAAAACCGTGGAATTTGCAATTACGCACATAGAAGCATAGAGAAGCATTCCGAATAAGAAGAACATAAAGAAAAGTCCTCTCTCGTTATTATAAAAAGCACCTGCGCCAGTTTAATTTCTTTGCAAATTAAAATTCCTGCTGTCTTCGCGGGCGCGCGCGCAAGTCTTGATTATTATTTTCGTTCGGTTTTAAACTCTCTCGCGCTCTCAAGTTCACTCCAGTTTAGAAGCATTTCAATTTGCATATCATGACACGAGCATTCTAGAAATACTTCCAAGTCGCTTATACTATGTATGTCTACTTGATTAGATGCATAGTTTCGCAATATTTTTCATTTTGTAAATATTTAAATAATATCGAAGAACTCGTTACAACATTTTGTAATGGAACAAAATAAGTTATCCATGTGGTATTTTATTTGTTTTTAATGTATTTATTTGCAATCAAGTTTGTTTTCTATATCTTGTATTTACACTTCCTACAATGAATTGATACGTGGAGTAAACCTATATTGGCATCATTAAAGTTCTGTTACAATTAAACAAATATATTCAAAATAAATTTCTTACACTAGGTAACAATAATAAAATATACTAAGCAATACAATAAATAGCAGGGAGTAGAAGAAAATCATTTTTTGTTTCCTTCTTTCTTTGTTTTTACTATTACTTCATTCTCCCCCTTTTTTTTTATTTTCTTTAAAATCTTCCCGACTTCTTTATTTTTCGACACCTAACCTTTCTCCTGTACCTTTCTACATTCTTTCACACAATGTTCCCATATTTACTCTTGATACAAATCAGATTCACGACCGCGATTTTTCGTTCACGGTTCGAGAATAGGTTTGATCACTTAGTTGTGAATTATCCTGATCGAAAATGATCAGTACAAGACCCAAAATGTATCTAGTGAACGCTGTGGCTCCAGTGGGTCCTTTTATATGAAATTAACTTAGAAGAAGTTGCTTCTTGCTTCTGTTGGCCGGCTGGATCCTCGCACTGTTCGTTTGCCGGCTCGCTTAGATCTGCCCTGAAGGAATTTTTACTAAAATCTTTAGGAACGTAGAGCTACTACCAATGAAAAAGCATGTTTTTGCTCCGTTGTAAATCTTAAGGAGCGATATTGCATTTTCGCTCCGTCGAAATTCTATGAGGGCGTAAGTTGTTCTCCCATCAGAGTAAAGGCAAGTGAAGAATTGTAAGGGGTTACCATGTCAGTTATAAAAACAACCAATAGTAAAAATAGGTTCTTGTACAGCCCATTTATATCCACTGCTGGATGTAGGCCTCCCCTTTTCTTCTCCATTCTTCCCGATCCATTTCCACTTGTTGCCACGTATGTCCTGCTATTCTT
>WYDF02006561.1:0-27253 GCA_009867245.2 Adranes taylori
TTTATCATCCTCTTCAGCCTGGAACTGGTAATTAATGGAATGCTTTTAGAATTTTGGTAAGCTGATAGCTTGTAGATGAGATATACGCTACAGCATTCGCTTTACAGCCAAGGGAATCTGCAATACCTTAGCATGGTCAACTGATGAGGAAATTTGGTTTAGTGGGGTTCAGGGTGGGAATTCCTTGCTCCTTCTTATAGTTTTGGGAGGTCACTAGCTGAAAAGCTAAGCGTTGTATGAATTCAGATCACTCGTTCTTAGGAATCTTTTTATGAACGCTAAATAAGACATAAGCATTTACAGTTGAACGAATATGGCCATAGGCCACCTATGTGTAAATAGGCACTAATAACAACATGAATTTGATTAAGAAACACTTGCAAACTTAAAAATGTTTGAAATATTTGGGCGACCTATTATATATTGAAATTATGAGTATTGCATAAAGTAAGTTTGTGCTCTTTAAACCAATATACATCGTTCTATTCACGCCTAAGAAATTCATTTAGCATTCGAAACGCAAATCATGTTTCAAACTTCACGCTGAACTTATTTAAGTTCACTTTGACTAAGAACATATACATAATGGGTACTTCTATTATACGAGAACCTGAATAGTAATTCATCTTCTATTTAGCTATGGTACATTTCCAATTTTATGCTAGAAGCATATCAGACATTTTTTTTAGAATATGAATTTAAAGAATAAGGTTGTTGTACGGTTAACATTTTACTTAATAAATAGTTAGCGCAACGATAAATAATAATATAATAAATAATAATAAAATTCATCCCTACATACCTTCCCCACAAGGTTCAATATCCTTTTTGCTCCATTTATCCAACACTTGTATTTTCCAATCTCCTGCATTACAATCTCATTCCTCGTATTCCTATCCAATCCATCCTCTCCATTCCTATCCATCCTCTCTATTTCTTCTACCGTCTATACATCAGCTCTATAAATCATTATACTATTCAGACATACATCCATAATCTTCAACCTCATTCTCACTGACTCACCAAACTTTCTCTCCCATACATTCCTCATTCTTTCAATAACTCCACTCCCCTTCATCGTAACCATTTCCATGTGTTCCTTACACGACCCATTTTGGGCCAATAAGTAACCTAAATATTTATATGGCATTACTCTCTCAATTCTTTGTCCCTCTATCTTGAATACATCCTTTCTACATTCTCTGCCTCCCTTCTTCCACTCCATTATTTTTGTCTTTTCCACATTCACTTCCAATCTCCTTCTATCCATATATCCCTTCACTAGCCCAATCATATCTTTCATCTCTTCTCTATCACTCGCCATAAATACTATATCATCCGCATAGGTAAGTGAACATACCTTCACCCTTCCAATTTTCAGTCCAATGGCCTACACCTTTTCCAACACCTACTCCAAATCTGAAAAATATATGTTAAATAGGCAAGCACTTAGCGGGCATCCTTGCCTTACTCCCCTTTTGGTCTTTCGTACCTTGCTAGCATTCAGACATGCTAGCACTAACTCTCGCCCTTACTTTCGTACCTTCATACAATCCCTTTATCGTACTTATCATAACACTCGATATCCCTACATACTCCATTCTCTCCCAAATTTTCTCCCTCACAATCCTATCGAATACCACTTTCAGGTCTAGAAATAGGAGATATAACTTCCTTCTCTTTGATAGTTGATGCTGAACGCTGGACAATACTGTCAGGGGGACGCGGAACAATATTGTCAGCGCCCCCTACCTCTTACAAATCCATTCTGCGTATGTGATAGAATTTCCTTCCCACACAATTCTTCTTTTAACCTCCTATTTATGACCCGAGCAATCAATCTATAAAGCCCATCCATAATCGTCCTTCCCCTATAGCTCCCAAGATCCATTGTGTGTCCTCTCTGGTACTATTTCTCGTGCTTTCCATTCATCCGGCACATGCAACTCTCCTTTCCATATTCTATTCATTCCTCTTACTAACGCACATAGCTCATTCGCATTCAGACACATACATCCACTGGCATCCTATTCCGACCTGCTCCTCCTCCCTTATTCATTTTTCTCATCCCCTCCCTTACCTGTTATGTACTTACCTCAACCACTTCCCTCTCCTCATTCCTCTTTGTTCCCCCTTCGTCCACACCTGTATACTTTCTCCTTGCTGCTCCATAATCATCTTCTTTCCTACACTTCTCCTCCCAATCATTCATATTTAAAATACACCTACGTCTTTTACCCACTATCATCTCCCTGCTTCTCATTATTTCAATACCTGCCTCTGACTCCTCAATCTAAAAACTTCGTCCTCCTCCTTTCTCCTCGCCCTTTCACCTTGTACTCCTCCCTTCTTCACTCCTATTTAGCATATCTATATTCCTCCCATTCCACTTCCCCATTCCCCACCTTCCTCAATACCACCTTAACATTCCTTTTCTTTTTTATCCATTCCTCATTAACTTCATTATATACACACCTTCATTTCTGTTCACAGCCTTCCTCTGCTTTCTGTTATTCAACATTTTTTTTACAACACTGGTCACCTTTTCAATACTGTTGATTTTTTCCCAACACACTATTCAATCTCACCACCAACTCTTTTTTTACGTTCTCATCCCATACATACCCTCATTCTCCATACATGCCCTTCTCCAAATCCTCCCATTCACCCTCTCCTTCCATCCTTACATTTCATACAGTCTCCTTAGGAAAATAGTCCGACTCCAACCTCTCCCCCACTCTCATACAATCCAAGATCTCCCCAACACTTTCACACATCACAATATAGTCTACCACTGACGCTCCCCCATGCCCTCTAAATGTAAGATTACCTTCCCAATCTCCCTCCGTACATCCATTTCACACACATCACCCTTCCTCTTCTATATTATAAATACTTTTCTTATAATTATAAATTTTTGTTGTTTCATTTATTTTTTATATATACTGAAAGTTTTACTTTTACTGAGGTGTAAAAACCTCATTAGTCTTGTAAAAAAAAGTTACACCTCCTCTCCAGTAAATTCACAAACATCAGAGTACAAAAATAAAATAGGCATTATATTCTTGTGTCGATACCAGATGCCATGATAAATTGTGAGAGTAAAGTCGCAAACGGAACTGTTTGATTTTTAACTTTTAATTGAAAGCGTTAAAATGGAAACTCTTATATATAGATACATTCAATAATGAGCCACGTCCTTGACATTGGCCCAACCTTCCCAATGGAATACATGGAGCTTCCGTTAAGTCTAGCTTAATATATTTCTCCTATTTAAATTGAAATTTTAAAGTAGCAATATTTATTTGAGGTTGCCAACAATATTCTCAATTTACTGCTTTTTATATTCTAATAATAATTACGGTTTCCAAGTAGCTGTTCACATTTAACTAATCTCTTATATTTTCGGCATGCAGCAATATGACTATAACATTAATATTTATTTTACGCTACTTTTGAACCAATCATTCTTACTGCTGCGATAAACGCTCGGGGACTGCAAGATATGTATGGTCGTGTGTATTGCAAATTATGACTTTTTGTGTATAGTCGCGTTTAAATATGGCACGACATAGAATTGGGCCAGTTTCCGCAAACATTGATCGTTGCGGAGCTCCCAAACCTTTTCAGGAACCAGAAAAACTATAAACTTTATTTTTATTGAACAATGATTGAGCAAGAAATGTTTCATTTCAGCTTAGTGTGGACGTTGCTTTAAAGAATTGAAACTTCACTTTATTGTATATGGAAACCACTGGTGAATTTACTCTATATTATTTGTCTACACCTATTTTCTTATATATCTATTGCCCATCATTCAAGCCCCTTGCACCGTATTTTTACTCTTGGGTTAATAAACCTCCTTCAACAATTACTTCTAACGTAGAACTAATTGTGCCTTCAATAGAATAATTTTCTATTTTACAATTTGAAAAGCAGATACGTTGAAAAGTACTAACTAACACGCTTTCCAGAATAACAGATACAACAAGTTTATTTGCTTAGGACATGAAAACTCGTACACGATCCTACGAGCCACGTCTTCAGTTTAAAGTGAATATTCGAATTATACAAACAAAGAGGTTGTCTCATTGTGGAGTAAGCTGATGAAACTTGGAATAATTTGATGTTTGATACAAGTCTACCTGTGACGCTGTAATTATCTGTTAAACTTATCAATAAATTATTATACTTGAGCAGTTTCTTTTTAGAGGATATTTTAAAATGTTGAAGTTATGAAACTTCGAAATCGTTACTTCCTTTAAACAGGATACATTTATGAAATTTACTAAAAGTATTAATTTTTAAATACTTTTCCTCTGTCTCAATCTTCCCGCTCCATAGGAATTTACAATATATGTTCAATATAGTTTCCGCCTACTTTAAAACAAAATTGGAAAGCATCTCCCACGTTGCGCAGAATATTGATAACAAAGTCATTCATACACATTGTGCTGCGCTTCCGCAAATTGATTGTGTATTTTACATAACCCCATACAGCATTATCAACTGGATTTAAATCCGGAGATCCTGGAGCCCATTCCATTCGTCCCATACGAACGATCTACTGGAAAAGTTTTCATCCATGGAATAGCTTGATTCCCGAATAAATTCGGTTATGCATTACTGAGCCTTTTGTCTAGATTCATAATCACATTCCGAACGTTTAATTGGTTTTTCTTTACCATGAGTATGCATATGAACTGTCATATTTCCTTTAGTGTTACATTTATAATCGCATTCTGCACACACAAGTCATTTAAGATGATTAATTTTTTACCAACCCTTGTATCTAAGTTAAAACTTGCCGCGATGAGCGAAATCTAAGAAATTACAGTTGGTAAACTAAATAATAGATGTCAGTTGACAGTTTTATGAGAAAAGAAGCCGTCTTTCTAAACTTACATGAAGTTGATATTAAATTCCAACCTAAACAGGAAGTGTAATTTATTAGACATAATAATTACGTGTTCTTATCTATGCCCGTACCTTTTGACTTGAAAATTTATCCATAAACTACCTGTCTTAGGCGACTCTAACTTTATAAAGCTAGCTGAAGATAATTTACTCTATACTCGTATATAAAGTTCATGCAAAGCGTTAACTTTAGAAATAGTTTCATTTTATAAATAGTTTTTAACTTTTAATTCTAACGAAAAAATTCTAACGAAATTTATTTGGTCAGAATATTTTGAAAATAAATTGACTACTTCCATTTTCAGGAAATACAGATACGATTCTTAAAACAATCGCGAGATAAATACTTCACAAGCACTATTTATAATTAGAATAATATTCCCAATATTTTCCGCTACCATCCTCCTACCTACTTTCTTCTATCTTCCCCATCTTCCCCAAACTACCTTACCCTATCTTTCACCACCTTTCTCCTACCTAATTTCCCCTCTCTTCTCATCTTCCCCTACCTACCTTACCATTTCTTCTATCACTTTTCCCCTACCTATTTTCCCCTACTAACTTTTTTTTGTGATTGAAGGCTAATCTGCAAACAGAAACAGCTCATACAGGATGCGCTGCCTATGAGGATGGCAACACTATGCTTCTCCTTCCACATTACACCACCCAAAAGTGGAGCAATTCAGGCAGACGCCAACGTTGCGAACTCATTAAACTCATCAGAATTCCAGTTTCACCACTTTACCCCTCCGAGTATTCTGGCCCGTCGTTGGCATTACTTAGAATACTAATTCCTGAACGCTTTATTCTACTATACCTGCCTTTGCTAGCTCCATCATGCTTATCACACCAGCACTTTCCATTTATGCACTAAAAGTAATAAATAACAAAATAGCAATATAACAACAATAGCTAATCAGTAGTAGTTGTATAGTGCCGCCTACTATCACAGAACCCACTAACATTGCGACAGAAATATCACCTAATTCTTGACCTTCAGTGGCTTCCTTTGTTTGAAGAATTCCCCGAAAACATGCAGCTATTATACGCTCCATTTTTTTCCCAGCTGCATTTCTGCTCTAATTCTCTGTTCACCAAATGCCTCACACACAAACAGGGTGTGTAGAGCGACATCAACAAACACTCCGCATTGCTGGCACACTCCCGTTCGTAGTTTCCCGATGCGGCAGAGACAGTATGCAAAGCACGCGTGTCCCATCATCCAATAATCGACTTTGCCGTGTTTCCTGGTTACCCAGTTTTTTTTACACACAGAATTAACCGCCATGTCCATCTGCCTTTTACAGATGTATCCCATATCTGCTGCCGTTTACTCATCGTTAACTATCTTAGTTCGCTTATCACCTATAAATTATCACGCAGCCTTTCTCTCTCTCCTCAGCCATCAGATATATCGGAGGTTACCCCGTAATCTCCCACAGCGCTGCTGTTGATACGGTTCAATAGGCGCACACCAGGACTCTCATCCCAATCCTCTAAACTTTCAATAAGCTCTCCCTAACGCATGACATCCGCGTAGTTTCACACCATACCAGTACTGCATACAAAAGTATTGCTTCCCCTTTGCCGCTTTTGGTCCTCCGGTCCTTGGCATGATTCTGGAAAGTCTATTTAGTCTCTCCGATTCCTCTGACGCAACGTCACGGATGTGCGCAACGTCACGGATGTAAATATTAACCCCCTCTCCAGTGTCACGCCCAGGTATTTAACCTGTTTACGAAGTCCACCTTACAGCTTTCGATGTCTAGCTCCAGCTCCGAGACTCTCCTTCCAGTCAACATAATAGCCACCGTCCTGTGAGGGGCAATGTTAACCTATGCCTCTTTAGCCACCCTGCAATTAACCCAAGAGATCTATTAAGCTTTTGCTGCAGTGCAAACTCTTTCTTATCCCTGCATATCACAACCAAATCGTCTGCAAAGGCAATTATCCTTCATCTCTTACATCCAAAGATTCCCTCTTACATTTAAAATCAGGCAGCTTTTGTTGACGACTATTCAATTAATTGACAATTAACATTTTATTTTGTTCAAGAACTTTAATTTAGTTAAATCACTTTTTTAATTTTATTTAAAGGTATGGAAATAAAATTGCGATTTCCGTCTAATACTAGAATCGCATTCTGAACATTTGTATGGTTTTTTGCTAGTATGAATATCCTTGTGTTTATTTAAAATACCAGTCTCTCTAAAGCTAAAATCGCATTGTAAACCCTGGTGTGGTATTTTCCAGTATGAATAATCTTGTAGCTATTTATATGTCATTTGTGTCTGAAACGAGAATCGCATTCTAAATATTTGTATTGTTTTTTTTTCAGAATGAATAACAGTGGCTACTTATATGCGATTTCGTTCTAAAACTAGAATCGCATTCTAAACATTTGTATGGTTTCTGATCAATATGGAACAGCCGTTCGCCCAAAATTAGAATCGCATTGTAAACATTTATCTGATGTGTTACCAGGCCAATATAAATAACTTTGTAATTAAGCTATTTAATTGCGCAGCATGCAATATGAATATAGCAGTATGAATAAACTATTTAATTGCGATTCACGTTCAAAACTAGAATCGCATTCTAAACATTTGAATGGTTTTTTATCAGAATGAATATTTCAATTTTCATCTTGTTTCTAATACGATTCGTTTTGGAGAGACTGCATTATGCTAATTTTCAACAAACCATATTTACACTGATTCAATTTACAGAAGAGAATAAAAATAAGAAAACGCAACAGCGCACTGAAGATTTGTAACACTTGTATGGATTTTCTCTAGTATGAATAGGTAAGCTTGTGGCTATTTAAATGCCATTTATGTCTAGAACTTGAACCGCATTCTAAACATTTGTATGCTTTTTGAATGTATGAGTAAGCTCGTGGCTATCTGTATGCGATTTCTGTCTAAAACTAGAACCGCATTCTAAACATTTATATGCTTTTCGTCAGTATGAATAAGCTTATTGCTTTATAAATACGAATTTCGTACAAAACTAGAATCGCATTGTAAACATTAGTATAGTGTTTTGCCAGTATGAATTAGTGTATAGCTATTTAATTGCAATTTACTTCCAAAAATTAGAATCGCATTCTAAACATTTGAAGACTGTTTACCAGCATCAATAAGATTTCGCGTATTTAAATTATATTTTTGTTCTTAGATTTTTTAACTTCATTGTATATTAATTTCTTCAATATAACAAAGAATAACAAAAATTCGAAAAGAATAACAAAAATAAAAAACAACATCGCATTGAACGCTTGTATGATTTTATGCCAGAATGAGTAGGTAAGCTTGTGGCTATTTAAATACCATTTGTGTCTAAAACTAGAATAGCATTCTAAACATATGTATTGTTTTTTGCCCTATGAGTAAGCTTGTGGCTATTGGTATGCGATTTCTGCCTAAAACTAGAATCGCATTCTAAACATTTGTATGGTTTTTCGTCAGTATGAATAAGCTTGTAACTATTGCGATTTACGTCAAAAAATTAGTATCGCATTGTAAACATTTGAATGGTTTTTTACCGGTATCAAAAAACTTTTGTATATTTAAATTTTAATTTTGTTTCTCAGATTTATTAACTTCATTGTATATTAATTTCTTCAATATTTCATCTTGTTTCTAATACGATTCGTTTTGAAGAGACTACATTATGCTAATTTTCAACAAACCGTGTTTAGACTGATTCAATTTACCGATGAGAATAACAAAAATAAAAAAAAAGCAATAGCGCATTGAATATAAAGACGCTGGAGAAAAGCATGAAAAAAGTAAGTTACGAGAAATAATCTAGTCGTAACGCTAGAAGCGTTTAAACAGGATTTTTCCCAGAGAAATTGCAGTTATTAATCTTCGAGAGAAAAGAGATTTTCTACTTGTAAATTTCCATGTTTCCATTCAAAACATTGGCAACAGCTGCAAAAAATTACGTCCGAAATTTTGCATTGTAGCTCGCAAGGAGAACAGCGAAGATTTTCAAAGGCGAAGTTCGCTGCTTGCTCGTTTTGCAACTTTATTGGTTGCATGTAAATTTATAAGCCAGTATATATAATTTTTTTCCTATGCTATGCGTTTAAATGTAAATGTGTCGTTTATATTCGATGACTTTTAATATATTTATTTTAATAACTTGACATCTTTACACCACCTGAGAAAGTATGTAATAGCATTTCTTTGAGCACTATTTAGGACATTTTTAATGAACAATATCATATCTACTAATTATTAGTTTTTAATTGAAATGTGTTGTTTTATGATTAAAGGTAGTTGCCCTTTTATTTTTTATATTGAGTTATTGTGTACGATTTCTTCTTTATCAATACGGCATGTATACATATAATTTCCTTTATACTATTTCCATATCTTTAATTACAAGTTACGTCCAAAAATTAGAATCGCATTCTAACCATTTGGATAGTTTTTTACAAGTATCAATAAGCTTGTATATATTTAGATTATATTTTTGTTTCTTAGACTTTTTAACTGCATTGTATATTAATTTCTTTAATATTTCATCTTGTTTCTAACACGATTCGTTTTGAAGACACTATATTATGATAATTTTCAACAAACCATATTTAAACTGATATACCGACAAGAATAACAAAAATAAAAAAACAACAGCGCACTGAACACTTGTATGATTTTGTTTGCCAGAATGAATAGGTAAGCTTGTGGCTATTTAAATGCCATTTGCGTCTAAAACTAGAATCGCATTCTAAGCATTTGTATGCTTTTTGAATGTGTGAGTAAGCTTGTGGCTATTTGTATGCGATTTCTGGCTAAAAGTAGAATCGCATTCTAAACATTTGTATAGTTTTTCGTCAGTATGAATAAGCTTGTGGCTTTTAAAATACGATTTTTGTCCAAAACCAGAATCGCATTGTAAACATTTGTATAGGGTTTTCCCAGTATGAATAAAATTGTAGCTATTTAATTGCAATTTACGTCCAACAATTAGAATCGTATTCTAAACATTTTTATCAATAATTACTCACTTAATAATTATAATTATAATTATAATTATTGAGTGATAGGCTACTGATAGGGAGTGCTAATTATAGCAAAAAGCAGGAGCAAAAAACTCCGAGTAAAAAGACTACTTTCTTTTCCTCTCTTCTTTCTACGCTCTTACGTCGTAAAAAGTTTTAGTTTAATATATAATTATAATTATAATTGTAATTAGATAATTATAATTATAATTATAAATTATAATTATAATTATTAAAATCATTATTAAATAATTATAATTATAATTATACCCTTATTATAATTATAAGCTTATATTATTTTGTACAAGCATCAGTGTCGATTCTTTGCACTTTTATATTTGCTACGTTTTATATAAAAATTGTAGGTGGGACAATATTTAATGATGGTGGATAATTTTTTAAATCAGACTTGTTTATTTAAAACTGAATATTTAACAATAAATAAATAAATGCAATACATATGCTAAGTAATCTAAAATAACAATAATTTCAATTAAAAGTAATTATAAATAATTATCTATTTTAAATCCAACTTTTCTATAATATTCCTCCTAACAAACCGCCTCCTCCGTTATTTTCCTCTTCACCATCTTCATCGGCTTGAGTATCGCCATTGTTTTTATCGCTGTTTTCTTTAGATTGTTCGCCTTGTTGATCTTCGCCGTTTCCACCACCTCCTCCACCAAGGCTACTCAACAAACCTCCAACCGCATTATTTCCACCCTTATGTTTACCATTTTTATTTTCTCCATCCTGTCCACCTAACATCCCTCCTAATACACCGCCACCTTCTCCACCTAAAACTCCATCTAGCAAACCACCTTTTCCACCTCCACCTAAAAGACTTCCTAATGGATTACCTCCACCACCTGTTGATGATAATACGCCACCCAATAAACCCGTTCCTACTTTCAAAACACTTTCTAAAGCACTTGAAATTCCCGATAATTTTAATGTTCCTTTGGTGATTAAGCCTTCTTTCGTTACAACTTCCTGAATATTAATTTGGCAACCAATTAATTTAATCAAAGTTGGTAATAATTGTTTAAGCAAATCAGCTGCAGGTTTTGCAGCCTGACATACAGTTGCACTTAAAGGTTTAATAAGACCTCCAAGGACTCCTTTTTGAGCTTTATTCACACTTTCAATCGTACTGGATAGTGTTAGAAGAACATCTCGTAGTTGACCTAAAGATTTAACCGCTTTGGATGAGTATTTATTACATACAAACTTATCGCAATCGACTGTACGATTTTTTCCCACTAAATCATCTTCAATACATTTTTCATTATCTATTGGGTTTGGTTTAGAAATTCCATTAACACATTCCTGTTGGCAATCGGTATCATCTTTAAATGGTTTCCAAGTTTCTGTTTCATCACTTGCATTGACGTCAATACTGATAGTATTATCGCCGCCGGAGCCCAAAGAAAGATCTACATGCTTTTCACTACTTCCATCGTTTACTCCAGTATTTGTAGCATCTATATTAACATTACTAACAGCATCAGGATCATCTTCATTAGATACTACAATTCTAATACCATTTTTATCCAATACAGTGTTAGAATTATTATCAGGATTTGTTGATTGATCTCCAAGATTACCATCATTTTCATTATTGGGACCTCCATCTGTTTCACGTCTTCTACGACTGTTACTGGCTTTAACTTTAGAATCACCTTGAGAATCACCTTGAGCTCCATCTTTTTTAGTTTCTTTTCCATCTCCCTTATTATCTTGCTTTCTACTACCTCCAGGAGCTTTACCAGCTCCTTTGCCTACTTTAAAATTACTGCATCCGGCAGTTTTTTGCAGTACAGCTGATACGGCGGCTAATAACTTATTAATCAAATCTTTTGCACCTTGGAGACAATCGGCCAATTTTTTTGCTTTTTTTGTCTTTTCTTTCTTCTTATCAACGGTTTTTGTACCATCTTTTGATTGGGATTGTTCACGTTTCTGCGACTCGGATGTTTTATCTAATTGTTTTCCTTGCTTTTCGCCTTCATTAGCAGTTTCTGGAAAGTAACATATATATATTTCATAAATTTCATTAAGATCACAAGCCGTACGTATGTAACGAATGCGACTTTAAAAGTGGCCTTGTAATTAATAAACAAATTCATTCCAAACAAAATCATATTGTATGTTCGAAATGTAATTTCAAATGTGCAGGAAATGCTACCTATTAGTTCATAAGCAAACTTATACAGGAGAAGAGAGTTTTCAATGTAAGGGGCGTAATTTCCGTACGTCCTATAAAAAACTCTCACGATTAACAGAGCGAATTCACTCCGAAAAGAAGCTTTTCTAGTGTACGGAATGTGATTACAAAGCTGCACGTAAAGCCTCATGAAGAATTCATTCAGAAAAAAAAACTCTTCAAGTGTTGAGCTTGCGCTGATAAATTTGACAAAAGAAGTACTCTAAAACTGCACATGAGTACACATTCAGGAAAGAAGTTTTACGCATATACAGAACGTGATTAGAATGTATCTAAAAAAGTTATCTATTGTGCCATAAACGTATTCATTCAAAGCTGAAATCATTCGAATGTTCCGAGCACGACTTTAAATCAGGACAAAAACGCAATCTAAAAATGCAATTGCATTCAGGAATAAGGCCATTTGAATGTACAGAATGCGATTTTAAAACTAGTTATAGGAAAGTTAATGATACAAAAAAGCTATTGAATCTTTTGTATTTATGCAATGTGATTCTCATGATGAAAAAATTGATGGAGGGGAAACCCCTTTGGAATATGATATGCTTTGACAAATCAATTCAATCGGAAGAGAATTATGAAACTGCACATAATCCAAGTCTAAAAGTTTACAAGTTTACACAATCAATAGAAAAACTGTATGAGATTGGGAAGTCTTGTTACAGAACAGCAGAAGACAGTAGTATCATACTTCATTTAGGGCAAGAACCAGAATCACATAATTCTTTAACATATCATTTGGAAGTTTCCCTACAGAACAATATACTGCTCAAAATTAAATTTTCAAATACAAAGTGCTTTTAATGATCAAGCAAAATTTGACACCCCTAGAAACCCTCACTAAAGCCTAATTAGTGTTTCCACTCAATTACTTGTTGTTTGGCGCGGCTTTATATAGGGTTTTTAAAAAATTGGAAAATATAGTTTTGGAATAATTTCACGATGAATATTTTACAAAATGGAATTCTTATTTGGAGTTTCGGAGTATTATACAAAATAACTTCGGTTTTAAACAAGGAGAAATGAAACTGGGTGAACAAACATTTTTTGTATTAGCAATCTCTGTACAAATAGCTATTTTAATTGTCAAAAGTTAAACGGTGTTCAATTAACGGACAATTTACTTTTTGATTAATTTGACCTTGAATATAAAATGAATATAAACACTTCGATTGTATTTTAAAGTCGGAGACATGACACTTGGGGAACAAAGCTCCGTATTTTTTGTTTATTTTTCATTTATACGTAAAACTGTTTTTAATGGGCAAGAGCTACAGGGTGTTTAAGATATCGGCAATTTATTTTTGGAGTAATTTGGCCATGAAGAGAACTGTACTATATAAAATTACTTCGGTTTACTGCAAGTTGGAAAAATGAAACTTAGAGAACAAAGTTCATTTTGTATGTTCGGAATGTGATTTCAAATGTGGACGAAAAAGTTATTTATTAGTTTATAAACAAGTTCATACAGAAGAAGTGTGTTTTCAATGTAACTCTGACAATTTTTTCTTATTTTTAATCTGTCCGGAAAAAGATCTTTTAATTGTCAATAGCTATAGGGTGTTTATGATATGGACAATTTATTTTTGAAATCAGTTGATTATGAAGAGAAGGGGATTATATAAAATGACTTCAGTTCAATACAAATTGCAAAAAGAAACTTGGGGAATAAAACTGCCCAAAACTGTATTTTTTTCTTTTACATTTTTGTACATATAGATCTTCTAATGGTCAACCAATACATGATGTTTAAAGTCATAGTTTTTGGAATAATTAGGTCATCAATGAATAGTATACTATATAAAATTACTACAGTCTTATACCAGTTGAAAAAATGAAACTCGTGAAACAAAACTCCGTAAATGTTTTTTTTTGACGTGATTAAAAAATGAACAATTTTGTCTTGAAATTGTTTAACGATTAATACATAGTGTATTATATAAAAAGAATTCAATTTTGTGCAAGTTGGAAAAGTGAAACTTGGGTAACATTAATTTTTCATTGTTAATTTTTATTTGGAAAGATCTTTTAACAGTCAATAGATACAGAGTGTTGAAAAAAACGGACAATATATTTTTGGAGTAATATGACCTTGAATATAAGTGTAAATATAGCTTCGGTATTATACAAGTTGCAGAAATGAAACATGGGGAATAAAAATGCACAGAAAAAAATTATTTTTATTTTCTATACATGTAGATAATGGCCACGAGCTACAGATGGCTTATGCCCATCGTCAGTTTCGGAATAATTTGAGCATACAAATAAATGCATTATATAAAATAACTTAGGTTTTATACAAGTTAGAAAACTGAAGCTTGGGAAACAAAAATTAGACTAAGATACCCCAATTGTGACAATGCGAACAATTGAATATACTGAGCCGATTTTGGGCAATTTTGTTTTGTATAATTTTATATTTACATATTGTATTTTGAGATTTTATACATTTGTACTGCGCATGTACTTCACACGCACAACAATAAGTATTATATTTTCATTCAAAGAGTTTCATATGGAAAAAAAGTATTACTTTCTAGAAACACTGTATTTGACAGAATCTACAATATCGGGTTAAGTCTTGGAATAAGCGAATAGAGTTATTGAAAAAATTTAGAAATTATAAAAAAATTCAGTCATTGTTTAATGAACAAATAGTGATTGTTTATAATAATTAAAAAAATGTTATTATTAATTAATTTTTATTACTTACCATCAGCGCATTTAATAAATGCCACACAACAAATAACAAAAACTGTCAAAATAATTGCTTTCTTCATATTTAATTTGATAGTTTATTCTTATATTGAATAAAATTGTAATATACTTTAACAATCATTTCGGATCTTTTTATATATAAAACTGCAAATATTAAAATTTGATAAAAACCAGCTTACAGGATAGGAGAGGGAAAAAATATGTTTAATAAAAGATACTGCAATTGATTATTCGATTATTAAGATAAATTTAACACGTAAACTCTCCATTGATATGCAAAAAATGTTGTTTATAAATATTTATTAAGTAAATTTATGCCAATTGGTTTTAAATGTAGCAAAACCATTATAGATAATATTTTTAAAGCGAAATATTAATTATTAATTTTTCGAATCGTAATTAAATCTGAAAATTATACAAATAATCGTATAAATAAAATTGATATTTATATTGATATTAAGATATGTTAATAATATTTTAATCAATTTGTTTAAATTTTTCCAAAATGATTAAGATGTTAAAGACTACGTTTATATGAGATAATCTTATACAGCTCTTCTCTTGAAAGTATAATTCAAAAAAATCAGTGACTCGGCAAGAGAAAAAAAACAGATATGTTACACAAATATTATACACTTCTGGACCGATTTGAATGAAATTTTGTGGTCAGCTGAACAATATTCTCTTTAGATTTAGTTTAGTTTTTAATTATAATAATCCGTTATATATTTAGCCATTTGCTACTAGACAATATAAGGGATATAACAAAAATACCATTATTTAAATTTTTAATCATATAATTCTAGTTTTTTCTTAACATAACTCTATCGTTGCGTATGAGTTATGTGCAGGTTATTATTTGTTCCGATATTATAGTTATTAATATTTTTGTTAGTTTTATTAAATTACATAAACAACAATGTAGCTATAAGTCACTTAACATGTCATTTATCTCTACTATCATTTCAAATAACTCTCATAGATCTCAAGTAACTCTAATAGATGTTGCAAGCAGATTAACTTAGTCTATAAATTATACTGTAATAAATTCAAACTTCATTAATATTTTATTAAATTTGAGAAAAACATAGTAATCTGAGGATTCGGAAACAAGTACTCAGCAGGATACAGCTGCATTCCATCCTAGGAAAAACAATTATACTGTCCAATTATTTTGCGGAGTTTTAAGTATACATTGACTTTAGTAGTACGCGACTATAATTAACCGTTCGAATTTTAATTATATACTGACGTAGCCAGTGTAAGATGTTAACGTAGTGCGACACACTCATATAAGATTTTCGAACTCCTTTATACAAGAGATGTTCAAAAAAAGTAAATTAAGAATTAAATTGTTTTAAGTATTTTAAATTAATTTAAATTGTTTAAATTAACTTTATCAAATCACTAATACAGTCAATTAGAGCAAACATATTGCTTGAAGTAATAAGTACTTAATGCAAACAAGGAACAATTTATATTTACAGTGTTTCAAAAAAGTGATTAAGTATGGAACCATTTTATCCATAATTATATGGGATCCTCAGCACTTTTTTTAATACAATCATCACAGCACTTTTTTAATACTGTTGCAATATTTTTGAAAACCCGACTCTGCTAACAAAGGCACTAGCCGGATGTTTGTCTTATGAATTATTAATTTATGAATGCAGCCAACATTACATTTGTTTTAGATGATTCTGGAAACAAATGTTTTTAATATTTATAAATTGTTAAATAAGAAGTAGATGAAACTTAAAAATCATCAAATTTAAAAAAAGAATGCATGTGTATGCGCACCCATACCCAACAACTCAAATCTAAAAATTAAAAAAAGAATGCAAGTGTATACGCACTTTTACCTTTCAAATAAATCGCGTTACATAACCTCAAACACGAATGACAACGGGAAGTACTCTGTCATCGGCCATATTGGTTTTGCTGCTAACCATATTTGAATATTTTTAATAGATTTAATGAAAAAATTTTTTGGACATCCCTGAACATTTTTGAACATCCCTGTACATTTTTTGACATCTCTGTAGCATATCAGCACTCTTACAAAAATTGAAAATGTGGGCTAAAACAACATCCTGTCGCACAACCCTCACATGTATCAAACGCGTCAGACTATTTATGATAGACCCATAGATGAGTGCGTGAAGAACGAGTTGAGACAAGGTCATAGAACTCCCAGCACACAATTGAAATATCAAAAATTTTAAAATTCAGGTTTCCTGAGAAACGTCAACACGAACAATCGCCATATTGGTTTTTTAATGATAGCTGCCAAATTCAATGCATACTAGCTTTAAAAAAATATTTATTTATCAACGACCATAATCTGTATTTAGATTCTTATTAAAAAGATCAGTATGTGTATTGACGCAATATTAGCGAAAAACATCCAAATAGCGCCATCTAGCGATGTATTTACAACATACAGCAGAAATCTATAAAAATACAGGAATCTGCCAAATGTAGGTAACCAACAGCACACATAGTGTTCGTTCGCGAGCAATCGCGCTCGTGAGAAAGTTCGTACCCAATAGTATGGTAAAGATATGTCGCGCGATGTTCGCGCATGGTAGAGATCTGTTGTGACATGTTCGCGTTCATGAGAAGGTTAGTGGTTAGTATCTAGGTCTCTCGGTTTCCTTTGCTGACTGATAAATGATGACTTACCATTGAACCATTTCAACAATCTAAATATTAAGTACAACGAAAAAATATTTAACATTAAGTCTCAATATCCCATTCCACATTACTCCGTATCATAAATAGGGATATTAATTACTTAATTGCTGAATTTTTTTCGTTGTATTTAACATTTCGATTGTTGTAATGGTTCAGCAATACCTTATTTGACCTATCCCTTGCAGGCTGATACTTTCAATGTGAACATAATTGACGTTTCTCAGAACTTGTAGGAAAATAAAGTTTCAAATGGTTTCTCTTGCAGCCCGATAGTCGCAGTGCAAACATTGATCAATCTTTTCTTCAGAGTGTATAAGAAATTAAAATTTCAAATCACATTCTATTGATGAGCAATACTCATAATGCGAGCATGGATAAACTTTCTCTCCAAACGGTATACAAAAATTTACTTTCAAAATTGATTTTGTTGCAGCAAGATACTCGCAATGTAAACATAATTAATGTGTTTCTCTAGAATATCTAACAAAATTATGTTTCAGATAGATTTTTTTTTGTAGCCTAATACTCGCAAAGCGAACATTGATAAAACGTTTCTCCGGAGTTATATGAAAATGAAATTTCAAATTATTTTTCTTGAGCACACTTGTCTTTCACTCTAAACACTCTAAACTTTTATTAAACAACTTTTATTAAACAACATATATTTTCTAGAGATTTTTGTAGTACCTAAGTACTTGTTTAGTTCACATCGAAAGTGTGTGGCAGTTTTATGTAAAATTGGGTTTATTTTCCGAAACGAATTCAAATGTTTTAAAAACTGTTTGTGCAAAAAGTTTCAGGTTTGATAAACAGATGCCCGAAAATGATTTTATTGGGCAAAATTATTTTTTTAATTTAATGAAAAACAAGTGTTCCAAAACTGTATTTATTAACAACTTGCATATTAAGTGCCTTCAGTTACGAGGCCCAGGAAATGTACGTTTAACGTGTTTTGGCGAGATAATTTTTCAATTTCATTAAATTAAAAAGTAGCCTCCACCATTTAGATGTAATTCAACATTACTTTTCTCTTTTCTACTAAATAAATGTTTTAAAAATAATTTTACATGTTTTCTGAAAGCTTCAACTCTTGAAATCAGTTGTTTTAGGTTCAAATAATTAAATTTCCTTTATAGCGTTTCTTTATTGTACCTAATATTTCGATTGTTGAAATAGTTCAACGATGTCTTATTTCATCTATTTGTTGTAGGCTGATACTTGCAATGTGAACCAGTTGATCTTTCTTTCCAGAATTTGTAGAAAAATAAAATTTCAAATGGTTTCTCTTGCAGCCCAATTCGCAATGCGAAGATTGATAATTCGTTTCTCCAGAGTTATAATAAAGTAAAATTTCAAATCATCTTTTCTTGACGAACAATACTCGCAATGCTCCAAGCTAATACTCACAATGTAAAGACAGTTAATGTGTTTCTCTAGAATATGTAAGAAAATTATGTTTCAAATAGGATTTTCTTGTAGCTCAATACTCGCAATGCGAACTTTGATAATTCGTTTCTCCAGAGTTATAAGAAAGTAAAATTTCAAATTATTTTTTCCTTTGACGAACAATACTCGCAATGCGAACATTGATAAACTTTTTCTCCAGATTGTACACAAAAATATACTTTCACAGTAGTTTTAATTGCAGGCAGATACTCGCAATGTGAACATAGTTAACAGGTTTCAAACATTAATAAACCATTTCCCCAGAGTTATAAGAAAACAAAATTTCAAATTATTTTTTTTACGAACAAAACTCACAATGCGAACATTGATAAACGATCATTTCTATAAAGTGTATAAGGAAATGAACGATCAAGAAGGTAGTTTTTATTCTCATTTTACGCTCATTTACAAGGTTTTAGTTTATTCTGTTTTTCTTCATTTTAATCTGTTCTTTTAGATCAAAATGTCTGTGAAATGTAAAAAATAAAACTTTCCTTATTTCTATATTAGTTATATATATATATATATATATATATATATATGATTTCAAGCAGCAAACAAAATATTTGTAAATAAATGAATATCTAGTTTAGAAGTTGGGTGCACTAGCTCGTACACAAGAAGCAACGCTCTAGTTCAGTTAACATTTAACTTCTCCATACGATAGCTCAACTAATGCAGAGATTACAAGAAAAAATTACGATTGATCATAATTATTAGCTCGTCAGTTTAGGGCTCAACTCAAGGAAAGTCCACAATGAAATTTTATGTGTCTGTCTACTTTGGAACGTAAATCAATGACGAACATACTTAATGTATTGCACAATTAATGTAATACTGGACAAGGTATGCCCTGTGAAACAAATGAGGCACACTTGTTTTCATTCTAAACTCTATAAGCGAAAACCCGACCTACGATATAGCAATTGAATACAATTGGAAATCGCAGGAAGTAAAACGGATATATAATAAAGGAAGAGCAATTGTGAGTGTAAATGAGAAAAAATATATGATTGCAATTGTATATGTGAATAAAATTTTTGAAGAGTGCATGAAAAGAATGGGCGAGAGGCTGACGCCACTGGAAGAATCTTTTCTTCAGAGTGCATAAACAATAAAAATTTTAAATCATATTTTCTGGATGAACAATACTCGCAATGCGAACATTGATAAACTTTTTCTCCAGATTGTACACAAAAATATACTTTCACAGCAGTTTTTGTTGCAGGCAGATAAACGCAATGTGAACATAGTTAATATGTTTCAAGCATTAATAAATCGTTTCTTCAGATTTATAAGAAAATAAAATTTCAAATCATGTTTTCTTGTCGAGCAATACTCGCACAGCAAACATTGATAAACTTTTTCTCCAGATTGTACACAAAAATATACTTTCATTGTACTTTTAGTTGCAGGCAGATACTCGGAATGTGAACATATGTAATGTGTTTCTCTAGAGTATTAAAGAAAATTAAGTTTAAAATAGGTTTTTTTTTGTTCTAGCCCAATACTCGCAATGCAAACATTAATAAATCGTTTCTCCAGAGTTATAAGAAAATAATATTTCATTTTTTTTTTTTTGACAAACAATACTCGCAATGCGAACACTGATCATTTCATCGAACACTGATCATTTCTATAAAGCGTACGAGGAAATGAATGTTCAAGAAGGTAGTTTTTATTCTCCTTTTACGCTCATTTACGAGGTTTTAGTTTTTTGTGTTTTTATTTATTTTAATCGGTTGTTTTAGTTCAAAATGTCTATGAAATATAAAAGATAAAAATGTTCTTATTTCTATATTAGTTATGTTCTTGTTTATATGACTTGAAGTAGATAAGCAAAACAATTGTAGATAAATAAATATCTAGTTTAGAAGTAGTATGCACTCTAACTCGTAAAAATCAATTGTCCAAAACTCTATTTATTAATATAAGTATTTACTTGCATATTAGCTGCCTTCAGCTACGAGCCCTAGGAAATATGTACGTTTGACATATTTCGGGGAGACAATTACCCCAGTTACAAAGGGCCTCTTAACCGGGGGCACCTAATATGCAAGTTGTTAATAAATGGAATTTTGGAGCATTTCATTTTGATTAAATTAAAATGCGGACCCCAATATTGAGACGTACTTCAACGTTATTTTTCTATTTTCCACTAAATAAACCTTTTAAAATTGATTCTTCGGGTTTTCTGAAAGCTTCAACTATACCTCTCTTGTAATCAGTTGCTTTAGGTTCATATAATTGAATTTCCTTTATAGCGTTTTTTAGTGCACATTTCAAGTCACACGTGGGTAGGTGCTTGAAATATATTTTTTCTGGATCCATACAACGATCTAGTTCTTGACGCACCAAAAGTATATGATTGAGCAAATGACTTATTAATGTCTTCATTCTACATATTTCTCCATCTATTTGTTTTTCTCCAGCATTAGATAGACCGTACGCATCTTTAGTAATTTTAGGAAGAGCAGTTGTTAGGACATGAATTGTATTCCTAATTGCTCTTAATGTTTGACTTAATTTATTTCTATACTCGAAACAGGAGAGTTCTTGACAACAATATTTACATGTGTTGAGATGAAAAAGACGATCTAGAAATTTTATTCCATTTTTAAGAAGACTATTTTTACAATTTTTCTTATGACTTAGGCTATTGTCGCGTATTTCATACTTAGCTCTATGTTCAAATATCTTAGCTACAGTCGAAAATATAGCGTCACCATATATCTTCATCTCATCTATACAATTGAATGACGATGATTTGAGTTTTTTAGGTTTGAGTAGGTTAGGAAAGATAGGTTTGGGTTTGTAGGGTTGGGTAAGAATCTTTTTTAGATCTCCTATTATACATCTTTTATGTATTCTATGGTGTGCTTGTTGAATATCTGAAATAAAGTTCATGGATTAATAATCGAAAAGTGGGTAAACTTGTTGTAAGCTGATGATTCTTTTAGTGTACCGGGAACTTATTTATGTTCGGGTAACAACGATGTATTATGTACTATTTTGCACCCCTCAAAATAGCCCAAAACTAATAGCTCCGAAAAAATGAACAATTCTAAAATAGTCCTAACAAAATTGCCCTAATCAAAGGAAAAATTATATTTAGAATTAAAAATTAAATTCATTTTATTTATAAAATGTAATAAAACCTAGCACTAATTATATTAATCGCGCGGGTTTTTAAAAGAAAAAAATTAAAAGGCGAAATCATTATTTTTGATAATTCTTATCAATTTTAGTTCACTGAGTATCAGCCTCCATTTTGACAGTAAACATCTTTTATATTTTAAGTATACTTGCGGCTATACAATAACCATCTGCAGAAGAATTGCTACAAAAACGGTTATTGATTAAAATATTAGAATATTGAAATAACGAAAGAAAGAAATCTCTTCTGAATTAAATAAGTCTCTTCGACAAAAATCTCGTCTGAATGAGTTTGTGTTTTAGATTTCTCTGTATTGCAGTTTTGTAACCACATTCCGTACACTCGAAAGGCTTATCTTCTGAATGAGTTCGTTTGTGATTTGGAAGAGCTGTTTGTGTGCAGTTTAGAAGTCACATTCCCTACACTCGTATGGCTTCTCTCCGTTATGATTTCGTATGTAGAATAAAAGATTTTATTTGTGTACCTACAGTTTTGAAGTCACATTCCGTACACTCGAAAAGCTTTTCTTCTAAATGTGTTTGTTTGTGGCTTAGAAGATTTCTATTTACTGCAGTTTTGTAACCATATTCCGAACATATGAAACGTTCCTTTACTGAATGAGTTCGATTGTGATTTAGAAGATTTGCTTTGTGTGCAGTTTTGAAGTCACATTCCATACACTCGAATTGCTTCTCTCAGTTATGATTTTGTTTGTGGCTAAGAAGATTTACTTTGTGTACAGTTTTGAAGTCACATTCCATACAGTCGAAAAGTTTTCCTTCTGAATGAGTTCGTTTGCGTCTTAGAAGATTTCTATTTACTGCAGTTTTCTAACCACATTCCTTACACTCGAAAGGCTTCTCTTCTGCATGAAGATTGGTTTTGTGTACTGTTTTGAAGTCACATTCCGTACACTCGAATTGTTTCTCTCAGTTATGATTTTGTTTGTGGCTAAAAAGATTTACTTTTGTGTACAGTTTTGAAGTCACATTCCATACAGTCGAAAAGTTTTTCTTCTGAATGAGTTCGTTTGCGTCTTAGAAGATTTCTATTTACTGCAGTTTTCTAACCACATTCCTTACACTCGAAAGGCTTCTCCTCTGCATGAAGATTTGTTTTGTATACAGTTTTGAAGTCACATTCCGTACACTCCAATTGTTTGTCTCAGTTATGACTTCGTTTGTGGCTCAGAAAATTTACTTTCCATCCAGCTGTGAAGTCACATTCCATACACTCGAAAAACTTTTCTTATGAATGAGTTTGTTTGTGTCTTAGAAGCTTTCTATTTACTGCAGTTTTGTAATCGCAATCCGTACACTCGAAAGACATCTCCTCTGAATGAGTTCATTTGTGATTTAGAAGACTGGCTTTGTGTACAGTTTTGAAGTCACTTTCCGTACACTAGAATGGCTTCTCTTCGTTATGATTTCGTTTGTGTCTTAGAAGATTTGCTTATTGTGTGCAGTTTTGAAGTCACATTCTGTATAAAAACTTTTCTTCTGAATGAGTTCGTTCTTGTCTTAGAAGATTCCCATTTAATGCAATTTGGTAACCACAGTCGATATAATCAAAATGCTTCTTTTCTAAACGAGTTGGTTTCTCTCCGTTAATGCTTCGTTTGTGGCCAAGAAGATTTACTTTGTGTTCAGTTTTGAAGTAATCTCATCGCCAAAATGAAATTAACTGTGGAAAATTTTCGTGCGATGATTTATTCGACTTTCGACGTGGATTATCAAAATAAGAGAGCTTCGATTAACTTTAGTTGATGAGCCCCTTCTGTTGTCACTGTGAAACGCTGGTATATGGAGTTTGAACGTGATCGTCGTTCGCTCATGGATGAACCGAAAGAAGGTCGTCCAAAATCAACTGTTGTGCCAGAGAACATTGATGCTGTGCAAAATCTGATAATACAAGATCGTCATGTGAGATACTGTGAGATTGAGACAACCTTAGCCATAAGTTTGACTTCCATGTATGAGATATTACATGAAGATTTAGCCGTGAAAATGATTAGTTCTCGTTGGATCCCATCCCACATAATATGACAAAACCTCAAAAAGATGCTCGTTTAGATTGATGCAAACAAATGCTCAAGAAATTCAAGGATTCAAGGAAGAATTCAAGTGACTAATCATGGATCTATAAGTATGAGCCGGAAACTAAACAGCAGTTGACTGTATGGGTGCTTCAAAGTGAACCAAATCCGACAAAAGTTGTTCGCGTTCGAAGCAGTTCGAAACAAATGGTGGTTTGTTTCTTCAGAAAAACTTATCATGTTGTAACAGTGCCTTTAGAGGAATGTGAAACGGTCAACTCTGAGTGGTACACAACGATTTGTTTGCCAGAAGTGATCAAGCACCGTCGGATCATTCTTCATCATGACAATGCGAACACTCACACATCGGCTCCAACAAGCGACTATTTGAACACTCAAACCATCGAATTAAGGCGTTATCCGCCGTACAGTCGTGATTTGGCACCTAATGATTTCTTTTTATTCCCAAACATCAAAATTAAATTGCGTGGATCAAAGGCAGAAGAAACCTTTGATGCGTTCCAAAACCATGTTTTGGAAATATCTCAAGCGGAATAGAACGTTATACCAACAAGGAAACTATCATTACATTTTTATATTGTACAAATGTCTTAAAAAAGAGGATGGTTCAAGATATATGGCACCATTTCACCTATTATTGTAAGGCATCATCAGCATCTTCTTTACGATGAGCATCACTGACGTATCTAATGACTTAACTCCTTCGACCGCCACTGTTGCTTGCTAGAAATGCAGAGATCGTGGCGTTTACAAATTTGTAATTCATATAACAGATTTTCACTTCTAGCAAGCAGGCGGTGGTGGTCGAGAGAGAGACAGCTTTGATTAACGGTTCTAACGCATGCAAAACTATATAGATCATCATGGAGAATATTTTGACAAGCAATAAAGCAATTCATAGACAAATAACTGTCTTTTATTATTAGGCTCAATACATTAATAGTGACCCTCGTATATCTAATTATATCGAAAACGACAGAAACTCTGTAAACAAACTTATAGATAAATAAAAACTACGAAATCATTTGAACTCATCTGTTTTTGTATATTATTACATAAATTGTAAAATGGTTTTCCAATAGTTTATTTACACATTGTTTATCCTAATCTCACTTCATTCAAAGCGTTCTCAGTCAATGTAATGAATGTCTTTAGTTTAGTCTGCTGAAATGCTCTAACTTCATCCGCACCGTTACGCATCACGCTACGCAGACTACAACTCTGCTCTTGGCAATCTTCGATTGCTTGTAATATTTTTGTTACTTCTGCAAGCACGCTTGATATGCCAGACTTCATTCTACAGATCATGCCATTGACTTGTCGATTTAACGTATTGGACAGACCATATTTATGCTCAACAAGATCGTGAAGTCCATGCATTAATCCTTCAAATTCAGCGCGAAATGATTCTAATGTATGGGCTGCATCATGATCATAAAAACTACATTGTACAGATTTGAAATCTACAAATCTTTTCGTTCTTCCAGAACGATTCAAAATTGTTGGAGTTCCATCTGGAGACTGTATAATTTGCTGTTGGGGATCTATAGTCTGTTTTTGTATCCATGGTTCAGAAGGTATTACCGGAGGCACTACAGGAGGCATTACAGGAGACACTACACCAGTTTCCTTTACAACAGACACCGAATGATTAGAATTACTTTCCTTTATCATATCTCTAGATGGTTGGAAATTATGATTAACAATACGTATAGTATTGCTATTACTGTTCTGATTTCCAACATTATTATTATTTCCGTTTCGTCTGTTAATCAGCGTTGTGATCTGTTCCACAAGTTTTAAATAGGTATTCATTTTTACTAGATGATCTATATCTGGTGACGTTGATCCAGGTGAATGTAACATTAGTGGTTTACACAGTTTATTTCTAGGATATGAAGATGGATATTTCCAACTAGGTGGATATTGACCCGAATTTGATGGAATTGTGTATCCTGCTATACAACGCATTCGTTTTTTTTTGCACAAAACACCTTTGTCCAGAATTTGGTTAAGATTTATAATAACTGCACTTTGAAGAGAATTTATATCCGATACACAATTTTCAATGTATGTATTTTTATATACTGATCTATGTAGATTGCTAAAGCCAAATGATATAGGATTAAACGGTGTAGTAATTTCTTCATTAATGTAAATATTCTTATAAATGGTGGTATTTTTCTCATAATTGTTCTTAGTTTCATATTTATGGGTATGAATTTCTATTTCATGGTGCTTATGGTAATGCTCTTGATGCGGCTGCGGTGGTGGCGGCGGAGGTGGTGGTGGCGGCGGAAGAGGTGGTGGCGGCCGATAAGGAGGATGGCATCGTTTACTTATTCGATGAAGTAGCCCATGACGATCTAAAAAGATTTTTTGTAATTAATATATATTATTAATTAAAATAATGTTGTTAATTATTATCAATTTGGAAGAGGACTCCGCTCCTAGAATATCGTCTATTGGGTGCTTTTTCTATATTTTATTTTATTTTATTGTAGTTTTATAATAATGAATTTGTATTATTTTGTTGTTGTTATTTGAACCATAGGAAGATCTGAACAAACATAGGATCTGAAAGAAAGATATGAAGATGAGAGTGTAGTTTGAAATATTCTCAATGAAAATATAAGAGAAATTGTGGACACATCGAACTACATGTAACGAAACACATAAAAATTTTACCAAGAATTTAAGATCCAACAAAGACCGTCCGTTATAATTAGTAAAAGGATCGTAGAATTTTTCGATCACATTACCAAAACAACATGAGACAAACTGGTGTAGCTTGTCCTGCAAGGAGACGCCGGAGAAGATCTCCAACTCATTGGACTGCTAGAATCCGCCAGTCCACCGACGAAATCATGTTTGAAAATATAAGCGCGCCCCTGAACAGCGAGCGGTCTTCTTCTTCTTCTTCTTAGGACGCCGTCTCCCTACGAAGTTGGCGATCCAACTGGCTATAATGGTGCGTGAAGTCGCACCTCTGAAAATCTCTATAGATGTCCGTCCGAACCA
>WYDF02006562.1:0-13864 GCA_009867245.2 Adranes taylori
ATATAATATAATCTAACATAATAAAAAAATTTAAATGCACGCCACTGCTAGTATTGAATGTAAACTAAACGTGATAAAATAAGTATCAAAAGCGTTCCAGACAGACGGACAAAGCTAGACGTTTATATATAAGTATGTGATAAATCTCAATCCATTATTTTGTTTAAGTTCAGCTGTATCCTTGACAAGAGATTAATCCCTAGATAATACTAAATTCTTTAATTTGCCTCAAATTGATACTTGTGATGCACGGGGTGTTTGAACGTCGATGTCGGTCCTTGATTCAATTTTATTGGTTGTGTCTGTATCTAATTAATTACTGTCTGTAGTTGGCTATGATGTATAATACAGAACTATAATCGCATTTAAACATTTCAATGGCTTTTCACGTGTATGAATGCGCAGATGTGCAATATGTGCAAAATCGCTCTTTTGTGTACTAGCATAATCGCATTCTAGACATTTCTATACTTTATAACTCGAATAAATACGCGTATGTTTTATGAAATTGCTATTGTGCACACAACTATAATCGCATTCTACCATTTACATGGTTTTAGAGCCGTATGAATACGCATGTGTGATTTCAAAGAACTCTTTTGTGCACAGATATAATCGCATTCTAAACATTTATATGCTTTTGCATCCCTATGAACAAAAGATAAAATGCATAGGATTGCATTTCAGACATGGAACCAAAAGGTCGTCCAATTGCATCCCAGATTACTTTTGAATGTGAGAATTACGTTTCATTGTATGACAATTATTTATTTCAGCGCGCAATCCAAAATGTGATCGTAAATACATTTTCTATGATACACAATTTTCTGAAGACCGCTATGGAATATTACTTTTGGGCTGACGATGTATGGTCAAAGCAGAGACGAAACATGTGTGTTAAAGGAAAAGTACAAACATTCACAACAAATAAGGATGAATTAGCGGAAACAATATGAAAAATGGAGTAGAAAGCAGACAAAAACAGTAAAATACATAGCACTGCATTTCAAACAGAAAATACCTCGTCCATATTCAGATCACATTTCTCTTGAACGTGAAACTTCATGGTTTCACTGCATGACGATTAATTACCGAGGGCCTAGATTCACTGGACTCGTGAGATTTTTTCGCGTAAAAATAACCATGGAAACGTAGACCAGTTGTAGACAAAAATTAATTTGTAGAGAAAAATTACTAATTAATAATTATATTTTATGTAAATTGACAAAATATTCCACAGATTGCTTACAACTAGAACAAGAAATATTTGGTAGTTGATTTACTTTATAAACAGAAATTGTTTAAATTTATAGCGTTACATTTGTGAACTGATTAAAAATAAAACATGAATTTTTGCATATGCGCACGAAAGCATATTGCAAAAATATTTCATTATCTTGAAAACACATCTCTTACACACGCTTATTGACAACCTTGAGAACGTGAACTTCCTGCTGTAGTTTAGAATTACGAAATTTTATATTCATTGTTGTTTGGTAATGAATAATGGTTCTTATATTGTTTGCTTTGGTATTTATTTTCGAGCGAGAGCATTGGAGGTAATACATTGCACTTGAAATGTTATATACATGATTTAGCTATTAGATAATTGAGGGTTATTTTATTATGCTTTATAGAATATAATTTTTATGTTAGATTTGTTTATTGATTACTTTAACAATGTACCTTAAATAATAAACTGCTATTAAGTACCATAATATGTGATTGTAAAATATCATAATATGTGATATAACAAATTTATTTATAAGAGTGCAAAAATAAATATTGTAACACGGTAAAAATCTACTGTATATACTTTATGTACTTTCAATACTCATAAGTCATGAAATTATAAAGTAATTTTTGAAAATGTTCTAGGCAAAGTTTTAATAAAATATTTCATTTCATAGAAAGAATCATAAGCTTGAATACACTGCAGATTTGCTCTGCTAAAACAGTTCCAGCAATTCAAATTTAGGTTGCAACACTAGTGTTTTATCACTACCGACGCCACACCATACTCTCTAAGATGCTAACGACAAAGGCACTTCAGATATAAAATAAATAATAAAGAAACCTTTATTGGTATACAAAAACTTATAACACAATGCACAATACAAACTTAAAGTCCAATCAGCAGGTAAGTCCAACCTGCTCTTCCCTTTTCCTTTTTTTTTATTCCCTTGTACTCGCATCTGTCCCCTTATTTCCTCTTATACTTCCACTCTAAATGATTCCATTTACCGCTCACATTCTTTTCCTCCCTTCCTCAATAATTCTCTTCATTACATTTAAACCTCTCCCCTCTTTTCCCAAACACACCCTTCTATTTTCATCCATCTCCCACTCTTTCTCTTATATTTTCCTTCGGATTGAACTCTTGGATCATGTCACAATGGAAACTTTTTAAGGGCAGTGAAACTGTTGGCCGAATTTGAACCATTTTTGAAGGAACATATAAAGAATTATGGGAAACTGTGTAGCGGTAAAACAAATTATCTTTCGTCTACGACCTATGAAGAATGGCTCAAAAATGCAGAGAAGTTATAAGGGCAGCTAAATATTAAATATTTCTCACATGCAGATCAGATCAGAATATGGAACATCAACAGAGGTATTCCTAGCATTCGTACCAAATACTGAACGTAAGTCCGAGAAATTGTACACTGCTATAACTATTACCTTGGAATCTCTTGAAATTTATTTAGATGATTGTAGATGCTACTCCTATGATTATGCTGCGAACATTTCAGCAACTTATACTGACCTCCCAGCAAGCCTGGAAACAAATTCGCTGAATTTATGACCCAATACTCTGAATCTGGTTGGAATTTCGACGGCAAATTGTTGTAATAAATCTGCAAATTAATTTGCATGAAATCTACAACTTTCTTTCGGCATCCACAATGCGTTTATAGAAACTGACGAAACACATTGTACAAATAACACCAAAAAGTCTAGCGTCCACGAAATGGTGAGGCAGAGATGATGCTTGCAATGGTTTATTGAAGCCTTAGAAAGATATTCACGATACTCTGAAATTAGTCTCAAATAACAGTTTAGAAAAGGCGATTACAAAAGTAGAAGCAGCTGGATTACACAAGGGAATGACCGCAGGATTAAACAGGTAGCAGGAATGGAAGTATAATTGAACAGATTCTGTATCGCATCAATGTAGTCAGGAAGACGCAGATAGTAGATTGGTCATCGCTTTGGACAAATCCTTAATATCATTTATTTTACCTACCCGTGAAAAATTCACAATCTATTAACAGGAGGCCAAGGTGCTGTATAGTAAGCAGAATTTCATCACTGCAAGCGAAAAGCGTACCGGAATGAGAATGTGATGATGATGAAGAAGTTCTGTTGGAATGATTTCCAAATAAACGTATTCCTCACAGGATCGATTAATCTTGGAATTGGATCGTCGGAAATTTGCGTACAACAGAGTGTTCGAAATTTTTTACGTTCCCTTTAAATTTTGCTATAGCATAAGCGGCGATTTTGTTCAGTCTAAAGGCGGCACATTTGTAAATCTGTTAATCATTAACAAACTCTAATTAGGCCAAACATGTATAATCTTTATTTTTGATATTAATTATATTTAATTGGCTAAAAATGCTTTCTTTAATTTAACCCTTAATACGTTTGAATAATGTTCAGCAGTCCTGGTGCTCTTAGTGTAAACACCCTCATGTCGCTATCTATCGCTTATAAATGGGACGTGATTATTTGGTAGAGGCTCCCGGTATCGCCCGATTATTTGGTCAAGGCGCCCAGAATATCACCTCTCGGTGAGTAAATACCTCCACGTCGCTACACTTTGAAAACGGGACGGGACAATATTTAAGCGAGCCTGAATTTAGTGTCCTTTTCTTTAATTACAACAAAACTCAGAAATCGTTGGGATGCACAGATAGATATTCGAAGCCATTAGCAATTACGTGCCACAAATAGAAATTTTTTATCAAATAAATTTAATGAAACATAATTTGATCTTGATCGAGCTACTTAACTGTTCTTTTGTGCACAAATTGTAGGAGGGGAGAAGAGAATAAGTGGGTGAGAGAGAGAGAGAAGTTTATATGAGAGTTGTGGATAGTATATAATAGGAAATATGTGCATTTGATGGTAGAAGGGATCATGCCAGTATATTAAGATCGGGGTTGAGTATGAGAGATAAGAGAATGAAAGCTCTAGATTCAGGTTTGGCAGTGAGGATACGGGAAATAAGTATTGGATGAATGAGGAATATCGAGTATGTAGAATAGGAGGATGAAATGTGGGAGCACTTGGTGAATGTGTGCGAGTGAATGGCATAAAAGGAGGAAAAAAGATTGGAGGAGGTGTATGGGTCATGGGGAGAAGAATACGGGGACAATGGAAAAGGTTTTGGGAGAGATTAGAAAGAGGGAAAGGTAGGAGTAAGGTGAAGAAAAAAGTGAGTGGATTTAATGGCGAGTGGAGTAAAAATTGGTTCATTGATTTATTAGACTTGTATAATGTGTAATGTCAAGTTGCCAATATTTGGACAGCTATAATGGCATTCTGACATTTCAATGGTTTTTCACATGAATGAATACGTGAGTGATTTTCATATTGCTATTGTGTACACTACTATAACCGCATTCTAAACATTTATATTGTTTTGCACCCGTATGAGTATGTATGTGTAATCTTAAAAAGCTCTTTCGTGAACAAGTATAATCGTATTCTAAACATTTAATAGTTTTTCAGGTGTATAACTACGCAAATGTTCAACTAACTCTTTTGTGCACATAATCGCATTTAAAACAATTGTATGCTTTTTCGCTCGTTTGATTATTCATGTGTAATGCCAGATACTTCTTTAGTGTGCAGGTATAATCGCAATGGAAACATTTGTACGGTGTTTGACGTGTGCGAACAGACTTAGATGTGTTTACATGACCTTCTGGGACAAGATTTTAACGGCATTCTGAACATTTAAAGTTTAAATTACTATAAATTCTTATGAAAAGGCTATTAAACTCTTCTTTTGCGCACATGTATAATTGCAAGTAGACTGAGTGTGTGGAGAGGAGGATGAAATGTGGGAGCACTGGTGAAAGCCTGAGGAAATGGAATAAACGCAGGAAAAGAAATTGGAAGATGGGAATATGAGGTGTATGGGAATATGGGGGCAATGGAATATTTTTTTCGGAGAAATTAGAAAGAGGAGAAGGTAGGAGTAAAGGGAAGGGTTTAAAGGAGAATGGGGAAAAATTGGTCATTGATTTATTAGATTTCTTTATAATTGTAGTAAAATCATTTATATGGATTTCGCATGTATGAGTAGCATGTGTATTGTCAAGTTGCCTATATATATTTGGACAGCTATAATCGTATTCTGACATTTCAATGGTTTCCACGCCCCTGAATACGCTTATGTTTTTATCAAATTGCTATTGTGTACACAACTATAATCGCATTCTAAACATTTGTATAGTCTTTCACCCGCATGAATACACATGTGTGATTTCAAAGATCTTTTTTTTTGCACAAAAATAATCGTATTCTAAACATTTAAATGTTTTTTCACGTGTATGAATACGCAAATGTGGAATAAAATTTCTTTTTTGTACTAGCATAATAGCATTCTGAACATTTGTATAGTTTCTCTCTCGAATAAATACACGTGTGTCTTTATCAAACTGCTATTGTGTACAGAACTATAATCACATTCGAAACATTTATATGGCTTTTGACCCGTACGAATACGTATATGTAATTTCAAAAAACTCTTTTGTGCGCAGGTATAATCAAATTGTAAACATTTATATGGTTTTGCAACCGTATGAGTATGCATGTGAATCTCAACTAGCTCTTTTGTGCACAAGTATAATAGCATTCTAAACATTTGAATGGTTTTTCACGTGTATGAACATGCAAATGTGCAATTAAACGGCTCTTTTGTGCACTATTATAATCGCCTTCAAAACATTCGTATGGTTTTCCGTTCGCCCGTATGATTACTCATGTGTAATGTCAAATAACTCATAAGTGTACAGGTATAATCGCAATGAAAACATTTGTACGGTGTTTTATGTGTGGAAAGAGACTTAGATATGTTTACATGACCTTCTGGGATAAAATTTAAACGGCATTCTGAACGTTTAAATTACTTTATATTATGAACAGATATATGTGCTACTAAACTCTTCTTTTGTCCACATGTTTACTTGCATGTAGAGTGATGTAGATTGTGTGCAGAGGAAGATGAAATGTGGGAGCACTGGGTGAATGCGTGTGAGGAAATGGAATCAACACAGGAACAGAAATTGAAAGCTGGGAATAGGAGATGCATGGGTCATGAGGCGAAGTACCCGGGGTCAACTGAAAAGATTTTAGGAGAAATTAGAAAGAGGGAAAGGAAGGAGGAAGGGGAAGGAGGAAGGGAGGGGATTTATGGAGAATAGGTAAACAACTGGTTTATTGATTTATTAGATTTCTTTATAGTTGCAGTCAAAACATTTGTTTGGTTTTTCGCATTTTAGAGTCCATATACAATATCAGGTTGTCTATATTCGGACTGCTATTATCGCAGTCTAACATTTTAATGACTTTTCATGCGCGTGAATACGCGTGTGTTTTTATCACATTGCTATTGTGTACAAAACTATAATCGCATTCTAAACATTTGTATGGTCTTTCATCCGTATGAATACGCATGTGTGATATCAAAGGACTCATATAATCGCCTTCTGATCATTTGAATGTTTTTTCACGTGTATTAATGCGCACATTTGCAATCAGATTCCTTTTTTGTGTACTAGCATAATCGAATTCAAATTGCCATTGTGTACACAATTATGTTTTATCAAATTGCTATTGTGTACACAATTATAATCGCATTCTAAACATTTATATGGTTTTTGATCCGCATGAATGCGCATGTGTGATTTCAAAAAACTTTTGTCCATAGGCAGAAACATTTATATGGTTTTGCACCCGTATGAGTATGCATGTGTAATCTCAAATAACTCTTTCGTGCACAAGTATAATCGCCTTCTAAACATTTGAATGGTTTTTCACGTGTATAAATACGCAAATGTATTAATGGGCTCTTTTGTGCTCTATCATAATCGCATTTAAAACATTTGTATGGTGTTTCGCCCGTATGATTGTTCACGTGTCAAATACTTCAAATATTTCTTTAGTGTGTAGGTATAATCGCAATGAAAACATTTGTGCGATGTTTACGTGCGCGGACGCACTTAGATGTATTTACATGGCCTCCTTTTAGGGATAAAATTTAAGTTTAAATTACTTTATATTCCTAAATTGTTTTTTCGTCGACATGTATAATTGCATTCTAAGCATTTGCATGACTTTTCTTCACAACCGATACGCTTAGGAGAGTTTAAGTTATCGTTTATATTGAAGCTAGAATAGCATTCTAAAAATGTATATGCTTTTTCTCCAATATCACTAAGCTCTGTTTTGTTCATGATTTTTTTAGTGTTACAACTAGAAGTGCTTCCATTTGCTAGAAATAGTCAATAACTTTTTTTGATAGATTTATGAAAATGAAAAATTTATATTTTTTATTTAGAAATTGCTTTAGTGAGTGGATGACTACTAAAATAATCTTGCTCTTCCTAAACGAGTGAGGGACGTGGAAAACATTGGGAAGTCCTGTGTTATATGATTTGGTAGAAAATATAATGCGAGGATTAGACCCAAGAATTATTGGTAACTAAGAAGCGACACTGATCGATAACTCTAAAAAAAATCTTGCTAGATCCATTTAGAGATGTTGGCCGGTAAATTATAATCATAAACAACGCTGCGCGATTATTATGTGCTAAAAAGTGCATCGAACTCTTTATAAGAAAAAAAAAGCCTTGAACAATTTTTTTGCATAGCTGATTATAAAGAGTAATCTACCTGGTGATTAATAACTTGATTGGAAAGCATTTAATCACACATTGCTATCAGGCATGAATGTTAGCATTACTGAGATACTAATATAGATATCAGATCTAAAATATCAAATAAATATTTCGTTACAATATTACAGTTATAAACATAACTGCATTATTAAAATTTGCTATAAAGTAATTATTTATTAATTTTGTACTAAATTTTAATAATTATTATATAAATTTTGAACATATGTATGTGATGTGGATCATTATAATCAATGTTCCGTTCTCATACTACAAGTGTTTCTAAAAAATAGCGCAATAGGAAATTTACAATGCAGAAATAAATAATTAATTTCAATTTGGAATAACAAGTATCCATGTCCATTTATTTTTATACTATACAATTATATATATATTTTTGTCATTAACATGTATTATTAAAGAGAAATTTCTAACTTTCTAACTTTTTATTGAAGCTGCCTCATCAAAAGCTATACCCGTAGCTACACAAATTTGAATTGTCAAAAACCTATTGTTAGAAAAATGTTTAATACTAAAGTGGGATTGGGAATTGCGTCAAAAAGTTCATACTTAACCATAAACTCTAAGAATCTTACAGAAGTCCAACGAAGAGACTTTTCTTTGCAACTTGTTGGCTTTTAGAAATCTTCTTGGACGTAGAATTTCTGTAAGAAAACCATCTATGGTATAAGCACTAGTAATTTTTAACCAAACTTTGTACAAACTTGTGAAGTTCAGTTTCCAAAGTTTTAATCAGATTACTAGACTTTATGACTGCAAAACAATTTGATATAAATTCCATGCCTTCGAAATGTGTATTAATTTCTTGTTCTAACATTGGCCGTTTCAATTCCTAGTCCAAAGGCAGGGGCTTATCTGCAACCTACTCTCTGGGCATACATTTTTTTCTCCTGATTTCTTCATTTTACTACAGGAATCTCTTCACGTGTGTCTTTTGCTAATTGCTTTTTAGTGCTTCCTCAACAAGGGAATTTTCTTTTGTCTTTAAAACGAAAACCTTTAGATTTCTCCTCTTGACTTCTCGAAGCTTATTCCAAGAATTTGCAAACACTTTTTAACTTGAGCAGCTCCTGTGGCTTCAATTGTTTCCGAAGCATTACACAATTCCTCCATGGCATCGACAATTTTCTTAAAGCACTTAATCACGGTCTTAAAAGCTTCGTAGTAAGCACTCCATCTTGTTTCAGAGAGTTGATTAAATGTAAATTCAACATTTGTCAAAACGATTTAATTGAAACGGATCAGCGGGTGAGAGGAAAAAAAATGAATGAACAGCAATTTTCATAACCGCAAAAACCTTTAAAAGCCCTTGGAAACCATGTTCTTGAGATTCCAACTTAAAGGAGAATATCATGGAAAAGAAAGTTTCAAATAAAGATTTGAATCATAGACTTCTTCTTTTGAAATTCTGTAATTCTACAAAAGTGAACTTTAGAAATATCAATTATTACGAGTGAAATCGAGTTTCTTCTAATACTTTTTTTTTAAATGTTTCTGGATTTTTTTTGGGATTTTTGTGCGTTAAAAATTTTTCTTATAGAAAGCACTTAAAAATCATGAAGTAATAATTACTTAAGAGAACAAATAACATATTAGTAAAATTCATAGTTATGAAAAATTCAGTACTTTACTAAGAAGAGAGATGGGAATAAATTTTTTCAGTAACAATAAATGAACCTTTATTGGCATAAATATTGTTATAAATACAAAATAATATAAAATATAATTCAAAATGAATACCAAATAACTTCTAAAACTTAGATTAATTCTTGTAAACTTCACTTTAGGAGAAGTAAACGCCATTCTCCTTTATCTTTCCTCTATCGCACATCCAACACTACACATTCCCTCTTCCTACACCACTAACCACTACATTCTTATTCAATCTCTCCCTTCTAATTTCATCACAATTTTTCCTATTAAATTTCTTTCTCACTCTTTTATTTATTGCCTTCATCACTCTTCTCATTATCTCTATACCCTTGCCCTCATTTTTCAGACATACATTCCAATTTTCCCCTAGTCCCTTTTCCCTTTCATCCCATTCAAACACCTCAACAGCTTATCTCATTCAAACACCTTTTATCCAATGGCTCCACCTTTTTTCCACAAAATCTACACATTCTTTCCTCCTCATTCATCCAATATTTATTTCCACCCTCTTCATTCCCACATCTAAACCTTGCAATCCCTTCCTCATCCATTATCCACTTATATTACGTCCTTTCTAATCATCTATCACTCGAGTAACCAATCCTCCTATTCACCTTTTTTCTCAATCCATTTATTCTTACAATCCTCTGTTTGCCCGCTCTTCATTCCCTCAATGTATACTTCCCTAACCTACTCCCTTCATCCCTCAACACCTTCCCCTCAAACCTAAACATTTTCTTCACAGCGCTTATTCAGTATTTATTTTTCTTAACTTCTCCCGTAACGATATCATTCCTAGTATTCCTATCTAATCCCAACATCTATTTTATACATCCAATCTGAACTCTCCCCATACTTTTTCTATTTTCAATGTGTGTAAATCATTATGCTATTTACAAAAATTCCATAAACCTTAACCTCATACCCACTGACACACCAAACCTTTTCTCCCATACCATCTTTATTCTCTCCATAGCTCTCATCAGCTTTTTAGTAAATATCTCTACATGACCCTTACATGACCCGTTTTGCTCTAATAAAAAACCTAAGTATTTATACGATTTTACCCTTTGAACCTCCAGTCCACCTATTTTATATCAATCCTGTCTACTTTAGCTCCCTCCTTTTTTATACACCATCACTTTAGCCTTTTCTACATTCATTTCCGGTCCTCTCCTGTCCATATATCTCTTCATTTATTCCCTATCACTTGCCATACATACTATATCATCCGCGTAGGTAAAAGACCATAGCTTCATACTACCTTTCTTCATACTACTTAGTGGCCACCCCTGCCTTACGCCCCTTTTGGTCTCAAACCATTCCGATGTCCTCTCATACACTCTCGCCCTAAATTTCGTAGCCTCATGCCATCTCTTTATCATTTTTATCAATTCTTCCGATATCCCTACATATTCCATTCTCTCCCATAGTTTAATTCTTTCTACTCTATCAAATGCCTTAAAGTCTACAAATAATAAGTATAGCTTCCATCTTCGTGCTATTTCTCTATTCACTACATAATTTATCGTTACTATACTATCTCCCATTCCTCTACCTTTAATAAGTCCGTTCTGAGTTTGCGACATAATTCCTTTCCAACAAACATCCTATTGCAACCTCCCATTTATCACTCTTGCATACCCATCCTAGAAAGCCCTATCCATAATCGTCACTCCCCTATAGCTATTAATATCCATTCTACTTCCCCTCTTATATATTGGCACTATTTCTCCTTTTTCCCATTCCTCCGGAAGTTCCTCCTCACCTCTCCATATTCTAGTCATTTCTCTTACTAAAGCGCATAATCCATTTTCACTCATACATTCCTATACATCCACCGACACTCTATTATGTACTGAAGCGCTTCCCTTTTTCATTTTCTTCATCGCAACCCTAACCTCTTCTATACTTATTTCAGTCACTTCTCCCTCCTTTGCCCTTAAAACTCCACTTTCCTCATAACTTCCACCCCTTTTTTATTTTTTTCTCAAATAACTCCAAACTTCCTTCTCGCTACACAATTTACTTGTTTCCTCCTCTTCTTTCTTCCTAGCCTTTTGTATCATCTTCCAACCCTCTCTTATCCACTCCTCTCTAAACCTTATATTCCTCCCACCTAGCCTTCCCAATCCTTACTTTCTTTAATACCTCCCCTACTTTTCTTTTCTTCCTTATCCATTTTTCACCTACCTCCAATTTTTTCAGAAGTTTACATAAATTTATACACTATGTAATATTCCCACAAAAGAGTAGTGACGTGTTTACCATGGAAGCTATGGAACACCTATAGATTCCCCTACGTAAACTAAGTAAGCGTATAAACAGATTAGTATTATATTCAAATAAAACTTTTCTCTAAGTTTCAGAAAATTATACCTTAAAAATTTAATCTATATCATCTTGTAGATAAAAATACGTACAATTTTTTAACCTCCAATCTCATTTAAACTGCCAGCGCTGCCGCATAAAACGAACGGACCAAACAACAAGATGCGCAATGCGACGTAACTCGAAACGCCTTGTAAGCTACGAAGTTATATCTTATTGCCAGAATAGTATTTCATATACGAAGATTGCAATCAAATCAATACTGTTTTACTGTGGAATTAAACAGTATGTGAACGTGAAATTAGTTTTACGGATAATGTCCTTTCAAAATCGAACTAAAAATAGTCTTGTGTAAGCTGTAATCCGACAGAGTACATAGTGCACTGGTCGCTTCGCTATTTAAGAATATACAAAGCAATATAAGATAAAAGCAGTGAAATAGGCGAATGGTTAAAGCGCGTAGCTTTATTCGAGAGGCCGAGAGTTCGCCCCCCCCCCCCCCTCCCTCACGAGCTGTTCTTTTTCCTTCTTCTTTTCTTTTTATCTTTTTATCTTTAAATTTTCTTTTCAAACTGATTTTTGAAAAATAAGTTATCGTTAGGTAAATTCTCGCATAGGCTTAAATAAAACAAAATCCCTCGAAGATTGCGGACTAGATCAGGATTATCCTCAAACTCTTATATTATGCGAATTGACACTCAATACCTATCCCCGTCAGAAGTGCATCTACAAAACGTTCATTTTCCGCGCTTAAACGAATCAAATGTTTGTTCAGAAATTCTAGAGGGCAAGGAAGACTTTATGCTCAGGGATTAGTATCAATTGCATAGCAATTAATGCAAGAATATTCACGTGAAAACTGTTTTTCTGAAAACTTATAGATGAGTTTGTAAAAGAAAGTTCATTTTAAGTAAGGTAAGATTTTTTTATGGTTGTCTAATAAAATGTCTTTTTTGCATCAAAGAGTTTTGCCTACGGCTTTATTTTACGCTCAAGCTGTCCCTTTTGTGTAGTTCTCGTCACGCCACTGCAAAGAAGCCATAAACAAACATAAACAAAAACGGGAAATCCTAACAAATTTTATGTGAACTTTAAATAAACTAACGTACGACGAGCGCTCGTTTCGGAGTTTTGCTCCTCGTGAGGCACGTGTGTGTTTAATCTTTATGCATCGACCTGACATTCTGCTGCAGGCACAATCCTCAAAAATGGTGTTTTTTACCATTGTACCGTTAATGGATTGAAAGAGCATTATCATGAAGCCTTATAATGAAATTGAGCATTATGATGCATTATGAGTGACAAACCAAAAAATTAAAAAATATTTGTAATCAATATAATAAATTTCTAATACCACCTAACTTATTTTCTCAAAGTATTGATTAGAAATTAATTAAGCGATCAATTGAAATATTGAGGAGATTACAAAAAGCGTTCTAACAAATGTCTGAATTAATTAAGGCGCTTAAAGAAAATAAATCTTTCTATAGAAAAGTTTAGACTAAAAGAGATAGATGCTCAATTGTTTTAAGTCTATCTGTTCTATAGGTTTTTAAGTAAAAATTATCTTAAATGTTTAAACTTTGAAATTACACATTAATCTCGGAAAATGTCCCCCCCCTGGAATGTTTTCGTGAAAAGGTAGCCAGAAAATGTTGAAAGTGGAAATCGAACGTCGTTAGTTCTGTCAAAGTATGATTATTACAATATTTTATTTTGTTGGCAATTCTATATATATATATATATATATATATATATTTATATATATATAAATACATATATATACTTTCTTTTATATATATATACTATAGACTTTCTCTAAGCCTCGACAATGCCAGACTTGACTTTGGCGAAACGTTGGCACACTGAAATGCCTACCACGCGAGATATAACCCTGATGACAAATAACTACTCATCGGACTACACTCGCGGAAACCACAAATTAAATA
>WYDF02006573.1:0-13863 GCA_009867245.2 Adranes taylori
CAACTGGACTTGCTCGAAGTGCAAATTTAAAAAGGTTTTATTGATACTTAAATTGCAGTTAAGAATCAGGTAGATAACTGGGTCCTCTGAGCTAGCCATAAGCCAACAGTTGTGTTGTTTTCATGAAAATGAAAAATATTTTAAATACTTTCATTAGAATACTAAAAGTAATCGAAATACTTTAAAATAATTGATAGACACAATTAGTACAATTGCTGACTATAATGTAAGAAATCGGACTAAGTACTCAATCAGAACTCAATGTTAGTAAGTTTATATTCTAAATTCCACTCATATACAAAGATTTTTTTTGAACAGAATTAAAAGGAAAAGAATTATCTTGAGCAGAGTAGAAACAGGAGACGCTGTGTGATGGTGGTTCTTGTAAGGGTATATGATGTGGTGACGATTTTATATCAGTAGATGGCACTACGCCTTGTGGTGGAGGATGAACAGTGGAAGTCTTAAAAGATGCTAGATGTGACGGTATTCCCGAAGGAGGCGATGTTGGCTCATCTAAACATTTTACAAGTTACTAAACTTCCTAAACATTTCTCAGCATGTGTTATTATTATTATTCCCTCAGGGGTACAGAAATGCATTCCAGACTGTTCCTTAAACGCGTTTAATAAACTCGATTCTCTTACAGAGTACATTAGCGTAGTGTTTTTACATAAAAGCCGAATCCTGTTGTGGCCTATAAGAGAGTCGAGTACATGCAAATTATGGAATCAAAGGTAACAAAATGATGGATAACGTAGCAAAGAAAACCAGAACGAATCCAACGATTGGAACTAAACCTATATACTACATAGCGTGAAAATGTATTAAGCTACATATCAAGACACAAATAGAAAATTAACACAAAAACCATTGGAAGAACATTAGGAGGCCATGTAACATAATTTCATAGCAGATCTCTCGTAGATGAGCAAGAAAAATCTACTTACTGAACCTAAAGAAAGAAAAATGAGAACAAATAGTAAGTATGATTACGCAACTCCCTGAGGAAGCACCTTAACACGATGGTGCTGATAGAAGAACCCATATGCAGGAGGATGATGAAAAAAATTCCCATCACTTACTGTGCCATTACGAAACCCTTACTGTGCCATTACGAAGATTGATTGTGCGATTACACAATCAATCTTAATGGTTGCAGTATTAGTGGATTCTTTCCCATCCAATTATGAAATAATAAATAACTTAAATGCGAGTAGTTTAGAGCAGCAATCGATTAGCATGGAAACTTACAATTGTAACTATGCGGCATTTTTTTTAAGTAGTTATTCCCTCTTTTATTGTGCAATTTCTTGTTATATGGCTTCTATATTTGGCCAATAGAAATGACATGTCTGTCAATTTATTAATTATACTAGTGAAATACTAATTAACGCCAACATATAAATTTATTTAATCGTTTATATATAATCTTTACAGAAATGGATAATACTATGCAAGGTTTTTTTTATAAGCTTTAAGAACAGTCTTTTATGCTGTAAACTATATAGAATTTCTTTCGTTACGTAGCAGAAATCTAACTGGTCACGGCATCTGTTACTCCAAAGACCAAGACAGATTCTTAAATCTTCAAGGCAAATATAATAAACGTTTCGACAAATGCAGATAGCTTCTCCAAATGGATTATAGATATAAACCTATAGTAAACCTCCTTTATTTCAGAAGAATGTTTCTAATTCTTTTCAACGATGTCTCTGTTGTACAGAATAAAATTTAATATTGCTGATGGAAAGTTTTATTTTTATGTATTTTATATTGAATAAAGCAATATTTACGCAATATAACACAAGGACAACCCCCATGACTCGCGAACATGAAAACTTACTAACCAGCCTACATGACCTTCAACCCTTTCAATATATTTGCCTCTTCGGAAAAACACCATGTGAGAAAATGTCGCCTCAACGAACTAGTGGGGTAGTCAGTCCATGGTTATCTGGGGATTCACCTATCCATACAAGATAGGACCCAGTAAAATCTATCGGGGGCCTCGAAAACCTATCAAAATTGTTCCTGTTGGACACATGACAGATTGTCAGCTGTTATCACTCTACTTAGATTCAATCTCGTGCTCGTATAGGTGCAATATTTCACCAGCTAGCTGCCTACTCTTCTTTAGGCTCTATTATCACATCATTCTCTATGGGTCGTGTGTATTTCGTCATATTTCCTCTCTTTAAACGCTTTTTTAGTAACCTACCAATTCACTGGGCGATAACGTTCAATACATCGAGTGACAATGGATTCCGTCGGAGAATTCACGGAGTTTTCTTCTCCCTGCCCTTGCCCCTACTACAATACTCCCATTTTGTCCTTTTCACAAAACTCTCTAATGAATAAACTTTCACTCAAAGGACATCTTTGCCTCATTCTTTTTCTTACAGGGAACCAGTCTGATACATACCTATTTACTCTTGCTTTTGCTTCCGTTCCATCATACTACATCTTAAACTTTTGGACACTCCCAAGTCTTACATTTTCTCCTTTAACTGTTTCCGTATCAGTCTATCAACAGCAGAATTTAGATCAATAAACAGTAAGTATATGTTTTTCATTTTACGCATTTTGTAGTGTGTGATGCAATATAACCAGGGGCGGGGCAATTTTTTCCACCGTGGGCACAAAAGGATTAGAAATTGATATTGTTAAATTATCCTTTCACTTATATTTTATTTACTGGTAGTATTTTTGATTACTGTTACAATTTTTGTTATCTCCGACGCGTTTCGGCCAGGGCCATCGTCTGGAATGAACTTTATCAAACTTAGAGTACATCCCAGACGCTGGCCATAGCAGTGGTGAAAACGCGCCGGAGAGGAAAACCAATAAAAGTAAGCAAAAATACTATTAGTAAATTAAATTTAAAATTCAACTTCTATGAAATCTCAAATCACAATGTCAGGCTGAATCAGCTCAATTCACAATGTTAAGTGAAGACAGGTCTCCTCCGAGGATTTTTGGCGAATTCATCTACAACAATAATTTAATTTGCCATCACGATTAATATATTACGATTAACCGATAACAAGATCAGATTGGATGTTATTGTTCGTTGCATCGTTGTTCGTAGTAACGATTTCATACTGATCGTAGTAACGATTTCTTTAGTGTACCAAAACTCGTTTCAGCTGTGGCGCTTGATACCGAAAATGTCAACACCATAGCGAAATATTTCCTTAAATTCGAAAACTCATCACCCATGGACTTTACGTACTGCTAGCATTTTAAGGTATTTTTGTTAGCTTTGAGCAAATCTACATCAAAATTGAATCTGCTAAATGATGAACTAAAATGATGCAATGTTTTTTTCATTTAGGAAGGTTGCACTTAGTGAATCCGATGCGGAAAGCGGAACTCCGAAGTTAGAACTTCGGAGTTCCTCATTAGTCTTCAAGAACAAAACGATCAATGATCTCATAATATACTTCTCTCAAATCTTGTTCAATTATCGCTGAGACAATTTGAGAGAACTTCAGCTGATTCCCACAACGTGGTCTGCTAAATGATGAACTAAAATGATGCAATGTATTTTTCATTTAGGAAGTCTTCACTTAGTGAATCCGATGCGGAAGCGGAACTCCGAAGTTTTAACTTCGGAGTTCTTCATTAGACTTCAAGAACAAAACGATCAATGATGTTATACTATACTTCTCTCAAATCTTGTTCAATTGTCGCTGAGAGAACTTCAGCTGATTCCCACAAGTACTTGAACCTCATTTCGTTTCGCATTTGTGATAAATTTATGATGGTGGCTTCACATAATTTTATTGTACGAGTGTTAATAAGATCTGAACACAGTAGACATCCTAAAAGTGCATTTGAACGTCCCAAAACTTGATCCAGAATGATAATTAGGAGAATTGTGCGAAATGACTTGAATTGGTACAGAAATCTCAAACAAATTTTCTAATGGCGTCATTGCTGAATCTAACCGTGGAATAATGAAATTCCGTTCTTTTGACTTGACCAACTTGTAATGCAGCTTTTTGCTATTTCCAAAATTGTATCGTATTTTGCCAATTTTTGATTGGCTTAGTGAATATTTCAAAGATGCTCAAAACTCTATATGCCTTGAGTAAGTCCAATGACGTCTTTAATCGCCTTTTTGCCATTGCAACAGTGAGCTAAAAGCAAATGAGCGTAACAATGAATATAAGGAGTTGATCCTCGAAGTTGAGATTCAAATTGTTTGCAGACACCGAAAATATCCCACTTGACCCTTATGACACTTGACCATCATTAGTTTGAGAAAAGCAGGTAGATATATTTAGCCCACTTTCTGTTATCATTTTGCATATCTTTCTCGCTCAATCAGGACATATCCGTTTCAATAATTCAAGAATTTCAATGAAGTTTGCTATTTTTCCTGAAAGTGATATTTTTGCTGAGCGCACAAAAGAATAACTTCTACGTGGCTTGACAACACGTCGTGATTTCTAATTACATCATCTTTGTGGTGTGCGTTGATTTGAGTTGTCTGTGTCTTTTTCATTTGTATGTAAATATTTCTGATTTGAAAATTGTTGATTTGAGTTCTTTTCTTTGAATTGATTTGACACATGTGCTACGACATGTGCTTCCAGTCTGAGAAACCAGTTACGAAACTATTACTTTTCGCTGTTGAGAAATGACAACAACAGAAGCAGTAGACTTTCTTCCTGTACTTTGTACTTTGAACACTCATTTTATACTTTCCGCATTCAGATGAATTAAAACCCATATTCTTGCCATTAATCAAAGTCTTTGGAAAAGAAAGTAATGTGGGTTGAATTTGCTTTTCATCCTTGTATTTACTTATATCAGGTGGACTTGGAGTTCAATTAGACTGAGGTTGAGAGCCGTGAGGATTCATTTATAGTGCCCTTGTTATTCTAGATTCTGAAACAGAATTATTTCAGACAACTATATAATTATTTCTGTTTTAATTACTTTCTAAACAACCCAAAGCGTAATTAAGTAATCAATATTTGATAGAACTACAAGAAAAAAACAACGAAACAACAGAGAAAGCGAAAAGTTAAATTCCAGGTACAACGTATTACGTGTATCAGGGGAACCCCAAAAATAGATAGCAGCTCTGGAGAAGTACAATTTTTTAAAAAGTACATACTACTCTTTAGTAGATGGCATCAAAAAATATGAAACTAACTATAGTTAAAGCAAGGAATAACAAGAAGCTACACTTATCTTATATCTATGCAAAAAAGTGCACGTTGACCTTGGTATTTAATTTGGATGTAACAATTATGATTATTATAACAAAACATTCAAGCATCTGTGAATAGACTTTGTTAACTTCTTTTTCGATGGAGTTGGAGTGTTTTTGCTAGTACGCAATTTTCTTTTTTTTTATCAACCTAATATGGAATTAGTGTTGGCAACATTTTGGGTTCGAAATATTTGTTGCATATTCGATACAGAAATTTGAATTTATTCGTGGCAAGTTCTTAAACTCAAATCGCTTCTGCTTGAAGCCTCTCACCCAGCGTTTCACAACCAAGGGCCTCATGGACCGGTCCATATAATACTTCTGGGGGTCCACAGGATGTCGAATTGTGGAATTTGTGGAATTGTGGAATTGTGTCTTATGTGTCTTATGTCGAATAGCTATGAAGGGGTCCACCAAATGAACGAGAAGGGAAAAGGGGTCCATGGGTAGAAAAAGGTTGAGAATTATTGCTTTAACCATTTCTTAAAACTGTAGAAGAATAAGGGTTAAAGATTTGATACTAACACAGCTGAATCTAATGGAAATCTAAAAAAAAATTAAAAAACTCTTCTTGCAAATAAATTTGCAAATTTTATAAAAGAATTACGTTCACCAAGTGCACAAAACTACACGTGAACAGATGCATGCCCATTACTGGCCCCGCCACTGTATATACCAATATCTTCTCCTTTTTCATTTCTTTCTCGGGCATATTATTTTATATTTTTGCACGTATTCTGTATAAAACATTCATCAAAATTATTTCCCTATAACTTCCAGCATCTTCTATGTCGCCTATTTTGTAGACTACTCCTTTTCCCCCTTGTTTCCACTCTTTAGTTACTTCTGCCACTACACACCGTATTCATAACACTCATACAATGCTTTCATTTCCTGTTTCATGTAAGTAGTCCCATCAACGAGTATACAATTCGGTCCTGTAGCTTTACCTTTATTTAAAGTACTTATCACTATTCGCATAGTAAATGTCTTCTTCATTTTTTATACAACCATCCGCCTCTACCAATAGTTCATCTTCTTTAGATAAACTTGCCTTCAGATAAGGTCTCCTAATTTCACATTCTTCCTTTATTCCAACATTCCTTTTATTCAACACTAGTTTCATTTTTCAGCCGTTGAGTTCATCTTTGGAACGTTGCAGTGATTTTGGATAAACTATTTAATTAAAAGAAAATCAGTATTCCAAATTCCAAAACATTTTGTTTTTATTTCAGCAATAATACAATTATTGTTGAAAAATATACTATCCGGATTTCGGAACACTCAGAGATTCCTTATTCAGGAATGAAAGCTTCTTCTTTAGTAAACAGCTCTTTACTTTGCCAGAAGCTTAGCTGAAGTAGCCGTTGGAATCATATTTGGAACGTTGCAGTAATTTGCGATAGACTATTTAATTAAAAGACAAATGAGTATTTCAAATTCCCAAACATTTTGTGTTTATTTCAGCAAAAACACAATTATTCTTGAAAAATATACCATTCGCATTTCGGAACTTTCAGAGATTCCTTATTCAAGTATGAAAGCTTCTCCTCTGGTAAATAGCTCTTTATTGTGCAACAAGCTTAGCTGAAGTAGCAGTTCATCTTTGGAACGTTGCAGTGGTTTGGGATTGACTATTTTATTAAAAGAAAATTAGTATGCCAAATTCAAAAACATTTTGCGTAGTTCAGCAATAACACAATTATTGTTGAAAAATATACCATTCGGATTTCGGAACTCTCAGAGATTCCTTATTCAAGTATGAATGCTTCTTCTTTAGTCAACACCTCTTTACTTTGAAGTAGCCGTTGACTTCATTTTTGGAACGTTGCAGTGATTTGGGATAGAGTATTTAATTAAAAGAAAATCAGTATTCCAGATTACAAAACATTTTGTGTTTATTTCAGGAATTACACAATTATTGTTGAAAAATATTCCATCCGGATTTCGGCACTCTCAGAGATTCCTTATTCAAGTATGAAAGCTTATTCTTTAGTAAACAGCTCTTTACTTTGCAACAAGCTTAGTTGAAGTAGGTGCTGAGTTCATCTTTGGAACGTTGCAGTGATTTGGGATAGACTATTTAATTAAAAGAAAATCAGTATTCCAAATTCCAAAATATTGTTTTTATTTCAGTAATGACACAATTATTGTTGATAAATATACTATCCGGATTTCGATTCTCTCAGAGATCTCTTTATCAAGTACGAAAGCTTCAGTAATAATAATAATAATAATTAACCTTTACTGGCATTAATCAATCCCTATTCACATTTAGTCAACAAAATGTTTAGAATGCTGTATTGTAAATGCTTACTATGTTGTTTTGTATTGGAGGATCGTGGAGAATATACAAAACAAACTCATTATAAAAACAAAACAAATAACAAGGAGAGACAAGCCAATAAAAAAAATACTTTTCCTCCTGGAGAAAAAAGTTCCTTTTCGATTATCCCTCTTCCCTCCCACTACCCTTCCATATTCTACTTAACACCTTTTTTATATACTCCACGATCCCCTCTTCCTTATTTTCTCTTGAATCCTACGCATAGTTTTAACCCCGTTCTGCTTTCCCAAACACACTCTCCCATTCTCTGCTACTTCTCTCTCATCCCCATTCCACACTATTCCATTACATTTTTTTACCCGGTGTTCACATTTCCCTCCATTTCCCTCCTTTTTCGCACAATTCTTACACATGTTCCTACTACCACCCATCTAGTATTTATTTCTCCTCTCTTCGCTTCCACATCTGGATCTCGCAATCATTCTATTAGTTTTCATACTACATCCTGACCTTAAATACTCGGACTTACCTCTCTCATTTCTTATCCATTTATACCTTTCAATTTTCCTGATATTTCTAATTATTTTCTCTACTATTTTTCATACCTCTCCTGCTTTTATACATCCTTCATTCTCTCATGCCACTCCCATTCCTTATTCTATTGTACCATTCATTCTATTACCACTCTATCCTTTCTCAGAACCCAATCTACCACTTTCATTCATAACCAGCTTTCTCTTAAAGTTCGCAGTTTTTAGTCTGGCTCCTCAGAATTTATACCTGTCACCTTCCTGCAATACAATCTCCTATGGCGTTGATCTCCCTACTTCCATTATTCTCTTCACATATCCTATTGGAACTCTTTCTACTTCCTCTGTTTCACATACTGCCCAGTCATTCAGCCCCATAGATCATTATATTTCTGACTCACACATTCTTAATATTCATCCTTATTCTTATCGATTCCGCAAATTTCCCTTCCCACACGCATCTCATTCTTTTTATTGCACCCTCGCTTTCTTCGCCACCATCGCAACATGCTTCTTTATGTTCCATTCTGCGCCAGCATGTATCTCAAGTATTTTATTTTTTAATTGTTTCTATTTTCTGTCCTTCAATTTCAAAATTATCTATTTTACTTTCTGGCCCTCCTCTCTTGCACACCATCACTTTTGTCTTTTCCACATTCAATTCTAATATCTTTTCACTCTCTTTATCATATCCAATATGTCCTCCACTCCTTCCTGCGGCATGTCAGACAAGCTATATCATCCGCATAACTAATCGTGCATACCTTTTTTTCCTTATATTTACTCCTCCCGATTGTCCAAAACGCAATATTTTTAGTCGTATCAGGGAAACTGTCGTTTTCTTATAACATTTTTCCAAAGGTTCACATTCATTGTAGAGGTCAGCATTTATAGTTTACGGCAAGCCCGAACGATATAATCCGTCCTCCCTAAAAATTTTATATTTGATTAAAAAGCCCTTAGGGCCCTTGAGCCATAAAACACCCGGCCCGAGCCCGGACTAAAGACCAGGCGAGCGGGCGGATTTTGCGCATCTCTAATTCATTGGTGTTATTTTGTTTCAAAAATTTAAATTTAAAATTAGATGTAAATAATAATGTCGGATCTACATGGAGCAAAAAGTTTATTGATACTAAATTATTCTTATTCTAATCACTTTAACATAACAAACATTTAAACCGTGTTATCAAATTACGTAAACATAAGTACCTTTCAAGCACATAGCCATGTTGATCAATTGAAACACAAATGGAAATCTCAGATTGTTTTCAATAACATGGATTTTAAACAAACAACAATACATAGACGATGCTGATAAAAAGTGCAAAAAATATCAACCTCTAAAGTTAATTCAACTGTAATATGTGCTGGTAAAAATACAAAGTTTTGTTAATTATAAGCAAGTACCCTGGGTCCCGGGTTCGGCAAGTACCCTGGATCCCGCAAGTACCTGACCTAATAAATAAAACACAAAGTTTGCATCAACCGCACCATTACCTCTTCGGTTGTAGGGAACTCACTGATCACCGAGCCATTTGTTTACGTTTGGGAAGAAAATATAATCTGAGGGGAATATATCTGGCGAGTAGGCTGCGTAAGAACATTAATTCATTTATTTTAGAAATCGCAATGAGTGTTTGTGGGTTGGAGAAGGTGAACTTTCTATCTTGCAAAATGTGACTGCTGTTTCTAACTTCAATCTTTTAAACGCCCCAAGAAGCTTGTGATTGTTCTTCCCTATTGAATGTAGTCAATAAAAAGCCTTGAACATCTGAGAAAACTGCTGTGATAAACTAGCCAGCGGATTAAACTGTCTTTGCCTTCTATTATGCTGATTCTCTCTTTGCTTATTCCCTTTGTTGATTCTCCCATTATCTGGACTCTTCTCTCTGAGGTATATTAGTGGCCAGAAATTTTATCCATAATTATCAATCGACGCTAAAGCATGTCTATATTGAACTTCAACCATGTCAAACACTCAACCGACACCTCTTTTGTTCTAGTGTTAGCAAACGTGATACCCAGCACTCACATAGCTTTCCATTCCTTCATTTTTGCTTAATACGTCATGTTTGAAATACCTACTAGAGCTGATATTTCGCGAACTTTTAGTCAAAGATCATCCAATATCTTTTTGTGACCTTTCTGTATCATTTCTGATGTATAGTGATCTCAATTGTCCGATGCTCGTCTTCGCAACTTATGCAATTTTGGTTAAATTCTGTCAGCCAATACTGTACTGTTTTTAACAAAAACGAGTCTCAAGGAATAGAATCTATCGATGAATTCACTGAACCCGTGTAATGTTAATAGCTATCTAACAATATTACTAAACAACAAATTCCTTTCAATTCAAACTTCACATTTAAGCTTTGCAGAATTCCCACTATATACCATTTATATGGTTTCGAACCAATAGGTGATATCTATGTGTCAGGTCGGGTACTTCTTGCGATACGAGACTCATAAATTATGCAACAAGTTTAATGGAATGTATAAAGCTCGAGTTTGACATTTAACTGTTAATTAATTCCTCTAAAGAACGACCAAGTTCAATATGCAATCTTCAACATTCAATTATGTTTGTACATGCGCTGTGTATATGCAATGCATACTGCTTAATGTGCTCAATGCTTAATGTTATCTTTAAAGGAATCCCAGAATTTGGAAACGCTTTGGTATTTAAAGACTTCCCACATCTCCCAAAAGAAAACGTCGGAGTTTGATTTTATACGGATATTATGTTGAACTACACAAAACTATATTCACATTTGATCAATTTGAGTGTTACGTTTTAAAAGTATATGTCGTTTTTGCTTCCTGTAATTTAATAATTTAGCCAGATTATTAAATTACCTGAAGAAGGACGATATATTATTTTATTGAAATCATATATGGGATTTGTCAGATTTATTTTATACGGACATGTATATCCAAATTGTTTGAAATGTAAGTCATTGTAACGTTGAGTATTATTTCGCGCTTTAGGTTTAAATAATAGTCTTCTTTACTTCACGTAGTTTAATAATTTGGGCAAATTATTAAACTTCGTGCAGTAAAGACGTTGTGCTACTTAAATATTATAATATGATTTTATATGAATATTATGTTGTATTACTCAAAATTATGTCCAAATTGAGATGTAAGTCATTGTAGTTGAGTGTTAGGTGTAAATAGTATATCTTCTTTACTTCACGTAGTTTAAAAATTTGGCCCAATTATTAAACTACGTGAAATAAAGACGATATGCTACTTAAAAACTATATCGGAATTATATTATACGAATAGTATGTTCTATTAAACAAAATTATGTCCAAATTCAGATTTAAGTCATTGTATAGTTGAGTATTAGGATATAATAATATACCTTCTTTATGTCACGTAGTTTAATAATTTGGCCACATTACAAAACAAAAGTAAAGTTCGGATTTATTTGATACGGTCGGATTTATTTGATACGGAGATTATATTGAATTCCACAAAATTATGTTCAACATTTTTGAGATTAAGTCATTGTGATTGTTGAGTATTAAGTTTCAATAATATATCTCCTTTACTTCACGTAGTTTAATAATTTAGCTAAATTATTAAATTACGTGAAGGAAGATGATATATTATTTAAATAATATATCATTTCCAGCACTTGGATATAATTTTCTGAAATAATTTCAGAAAACTATATCCTAGTTGTTTGAGATCGAACTCATTGAAAAGTTGAATATTTTGTTTCAACAATTCTTCACGTAGTTTAATAATGTGGCCAACTGAGATTTTGAGATTTAAATCATTGTAAAGTTGAATATTAGGATTGACTTTGTCATGTAGTTTAATTACAAAACAACGTGAAGTAAAAATGATATGTTATTTAAATAATAAATGATATGTTAATTTAAATAATGTTGAAATACACAAAATTATGGCCAAAGTCTTTGAGGTTTCACTGTAATGGAGTATTAAGTTTAAATAATGTATATCCTTTACTTCAAGTAGGTTAATAATTTGGTCAAATTATTAAATTACGTGTAAGAAGACGATATATTATTTAAATAATTCGTAGTTTAAATTTTTGGTTTAAATAACACATTATGTAGTACCATATACACAAATAACACATGAAGTGGCCAAATTATTAAACAGTGTGAAGTAAAGATGATATGTTATTTAAGTAAAAGTGTACCAATATTTTGGAGATAAATTCTTTTTAAGAAAAACAAGTATTCCAATCTCCAATAAATATATATTCAAACATGACAAAGTTGAAATTTTTGAACAGCTATCTAGATTTCAAGCAATAATATTTAAAGTTACTACGATGTTAAATAAAAGAATATTAAATGTAATGTAACTACTTATGAATGAGATTGTTATACTAAGAATATAATATTTTTAACTAACAGTTATTAAAAATATAAATTACCTGTATAAAAGTAAGGTTTATGACCATTGTCATTTAGTATGAAGAATACATTTTAATATACATATATTATAAAAAAAATGCCAATAAATGGTGCATATTTTAAAAGAGATAGTGACTTGTTAAGTCGACAATGGTCATAAGCCTTATTTTTATACAGGCAATTTATATGTTTAATAACTGTTAGTTAAAAATATTAATATTATTAGTATAACAATCTCATTCATAAGTAGTTACATTACACTTAATCTTCTTTCCGTTAATATTGTAGTAAATATAGCTTGAATAAGGACGGTAAGACGTCGAAATCTAGATAGCTGATAAAAAATTTCAATTTTATCATTTTTGAATATATATTTATTGGATATTGGAATACTTGTTTTTCTTAAATTGAAGATATGTTATTTAAATACTATATCGGGTTTATTTTATACAGATGTTTTGTTGCATTACACAAAATTATGTCCAAATTATTCCTCGTTGTATAATGGAGTATTAGGATTAAATATTATATTTTCTTAATGACACGCACTTTAGTAATCTGGCCAAGTTAATAAACTACGTGAAGTAAAGACAATATGTTAATTAAATAATATTATCAGATTTATTTGATACGGGGGATTTTGTTGAATTACACAAAATTGTGTCCAATTGTTTGAAATTTAAGACACTGTAAAGTTAGCTATTACTATTAGGATTAAATAATATATCTTCTTTATGTCACGTAGTTTAATGATTTGGATCAAATTACTAAACTACGTAAAGTAGAGACTATATGTTATTTAAATAATTCGATGGGATTTATTTGATAATGAGATTATGTTGAATTATACAAAATTATGTCCAAAGTGTATGAGAATGAATGCTGTGAGATTAAGTATTAAGTATAAATAATATATCTCCTTTACTTCACATAGTTTAATAATTTTGCCAACTTATACAATTACGCGAAAAGAGACGATTATACGACGATATTATTTAAATAAGACGATATCTTATTTAAATAATATATCAGATTCATTTTATACGGATGTTATGTTGATTTTCACAAAATGATATTCAAGTTGATTGAGATTGAACTCATTGTAAAGCTGAGTATTTGGTTTAAATAATTCTTCACGTAGCTTAACAATGTGACCAAATTATTAGTAAATAAATTATTAAACTACGTGAAGTAAAGAAGCCATTGTGATGTAAAGTATTTGTAGTACATATTGGGTCCACAGAAGGATTTTTACCAAACTGCAGCTTGGTATTTAAAGCTGGCTCATCAGTAGGAGTCTATCACCGCCAATTGAACTCATTCAACTTCGAAAAGTGGATACTACAACAAGTTATTCCAAATCTGCCACCTAACTCAGTTGTAGTTATGGATAATGCGTCGTACCACTCTGTTGTTGAA
>WYDF02006584.1:0-13863 GCA_009867245.2 Adranes taylori
TTCGAAGAAGTTTATCGCAACAACAATGACTTGCTTAGTTGTTTGCTGTTTTTGGTAATGAACCACCATATCAATCGTCAATTTCTCGCTGGTACTCTGAATTCAAACGTGGACGCACAAATCTAATCGATGATGTGGCTACAATTCCTTTACAAAATCGAAGGAACGTAACTGCTGATTGGTACACAACCGTTTGTTTCTCAGAAATCGTTTCTGAGCTGCGAAAAAACAACCCACAGCTTCGGATCATCCTTCACCATGACAGTGCGAGTGCTCAAACTGCTCGACAAACATTTGAGTTTTTGGAGAACAAAACATCGAATTGCTTGATTATCTTCCGTACAGCCCTGACTTAAGTCCCAACGATTTTTTTACATTTCCCGCCATCAAGAATACACTGCGTGGTCAACGATTTCAATCACCTGAAGATTGTTAAAGGTTGTAGCAGTTTCAGAATAAAATATAAACTTTATTTACGTCTGATGGACTATAATTTTCTATAACATAAATGCTCTTACATGAAACTTATTTTTTTGTATATTTTTTTCTTATGATCATTCAAAGTGGGCTGATATATCGAATCCGGCCCATTTAAATTATTATGCTAAGTAGGTATATATAAGTAAATAGGAAAGCAATACACACAACAGATTTTCGAAACAGGTCAACTGATTTTTTTTTTGTATATGGCTTGCATAACCTGGATTATATTGTTTTTAACTATTTATAATTCATTGTTGATTCTAAATCGCGTCGCTATTTTTGGACTGACATTTTTTATTTTGTCTCTAGTTATATTGCAATAAAAATTACAATGTCTTAGGTTCCATTTAGCAAAAAAAATATTCATGATAAAAGTTTTCGAGCTAATGTATAGCAAGATTGTTATTGTGATAGATATTGACTTTTCGGCGTAGAAGTGATTTCGGCTGGATTGGTGATGCGTGGACTATTCTGTTTTTACGGAAATGTGGTGATTGGATTTGGCGACGTCGCAACGAACGGGAAGATTGTGGCGCCGTAGGGCGTCCAGGAGGCTTCTTCCTGGTGTGGTGGTGGATTCGTAGGCGTGGATGGAGATGGCGGATCTTTGTCTACTAGGTAGCGTGGAGTGCGTGCACAACACAATTTAACGGATTCTGGCGTGCGATCTCGTAGTCGTTGTTGGTCTGGAACGCTCGGCGGTTGGCCTCCCTCTTCTTCCCGCGTCGACAACCTCATTTTATTATCGATGATATCGGTTTTGTAAGGGAAGGTTAAGATAAGTTTATAATATAAATGTGAATGTGAAAAGATGATGTATCGAAAAATTCGCCTGAAAGTAGCTTGTGGAATTTAGCTATGGATTTGTTCGTTGCTGACAGAAAATTTTTCTTTATAATATAAGGAATTTGCCGGATTTGAATTTAGAAATGATATAATATAAACTTGTTAAGGCACAAACTGTTCTTTATACTGCGACTAAGCTCGCCCTCAAAAGTCTAGTTTGAACATCAGCAGAGAATTCCTTGATTGAAGTTTGCGATTAGCTTACTCGTGGTTAATCAGATAAGACTCAAAATGCATCTTATCAAAATAGGCCTAGATGTAGCTTTTTATATGAAATTCAAGATTTTTGGCGTCCAGCTTGACGGTGGTAGTTTTTGATGCTGACGGCAGCAATTGGGCTGGAGGTAGTCGTAATTACTGCTAAAATTTGAGAGAAGGGAGAATATTCCTCTAATAAGGGATGAGTTTTTGTCCGTTGCGAATTTTAAGGAATAATTTCGCTTAGCATTCCTGCCATGACATTACGTTTCTATGATTCATGATGGGTTGCTTTAACATGCAAACGAGCGACGAGCTGCGCATCCCCTTTCAGAACAGTGACTAGCCAACCACGCGATAGTGGCGGCAAGCTTTTACGAGGAAAGCATTCAAGACGGTGTATGTTTCATACAAATAATAGAAAAAACAGCTCATACGAAGTTAACGCCTCCCGAAGTTCATTAAGCTCATCAAAGTTGTTTGTCGAAATACGCTGTTATCAAACTCTCGTGCAGACGAGGTTACAAGAAGCCAATAACCCCATTAAAAGGGAAGTCATAAATCTTCCGCTTGAAGAGAGCAATGAACGCGGGTGCAATGTCCTTACTAAGAGGTTGTTTGTTCTTACTGAATCGCCAGAAAACTATGTTAAACAAATGTAGGCGCGAAAAGAGTGGGCCATAAAAGAGCACGAAACATATTCCTCTCGCTTGTTTTGTAACAATTTGTTGTTCAATTTCTACATTCGATAGCCATGCATAAAAAATGTAAGGAGCATTTTTTTGTTCTTATTTCGTTTTCGGTGCAATCGCACAAAAAAGCATGAAAGACATCTGCTTGGAACAAAAACCATAGCACAAGGAAGGTTTCCTTCTCACTTATTCCGCTGCCTCTCTCTAACAAATTAAATTAAAAAAACGATGTTAATTTTGTGCGTTTAGCTTCAAATAAGCAAGCCTCCCTGCGTGTCCGAGGAAGGGGGTGTTATTCCCCGTTTGGCTGACGTTCTTGGTTGTCGTCTCTAAAAGCATTCTCATTTATATGTATAAAAAAAACTTGTGGTTAAACAACGCCAATCTTTCCGCTGCTTGAATCGAAAACACAAACGAAATTCTATAATAAAACATAGTACACGACAAATAGATGCTATAAAAGAGTACGAACATATTCTGCACATGATGTGACCTCGCAAAAGAAGAGCAAAAACAGCATGCTTAACGGCGAAAGAAAGACGTCGAATGCGCGCTGTATTCTCCATCCTCTTTTCTCTTCTGGTTCTCTCTCTCTCTCTCTCTCTCTCTAACACACGGGAGGACGCGTTTCGCGTTGGCGACAGCAATCGGCAGTGCTCTTTCTTCCCGCGACGGGCGCCTCTGGACTCCGAGCTCTTCACCTTTTTCGTGCACCTCGAAAACGAACGTTCTTTTGCTTGGTGACCTTGGTCGCTGACTATCTATGCAGAGTTCAGTACTTGCATGCTGAATAAAAGAACGCGTGTTGATATATCGTAGATAATTCCAGTGTCCGAATTATTTTTATTAAAATGTGAAAATAAAATGAATATTTGATTTATTTGTTTGGTTGGTTTTTGAATTAATTAGCTGATGATTATTTGTTTAAATGGTTGTTTTAATCATTTATTGACTGCGAGGTTATGTCCAATATGCCGATAACAAGATGCAGCCGTTGTTCAAGGGAAAACCTTGCAGTAGCATTACAACATCTACAGCGGGGCCTTTTTTTGACAAGACAAGCCGCTCGAACTTATAATATACCATGCTGTACGTTAAACTACTACATTACTGGCACACGAGGAAAGAAGAGTCAAACAGGAGGAAGACCATAGGCGTTGCCCAACGAGGTGGGGATTTGGTCTTAGCAGAAAAAAAGTATTTCACTACATTGAAACATTGGTTTCACAAAACAATTTAAAAACTCCCTTTAAAAACAATATACCGGGAGAAGATTGGTTTTGAATTTAAAAAATAGACATGGCTTATCTGTTAACAACCTCAAGACGCTCAATACCGCCATAAAAGAAAGACTGATCCATTCATTATAAATGAATTCTTTGACCTACTTCATCATACTTTAGCTCAACTAAATTTGTTTGATAAATCAGGACAAATTTGGAACTTGGATGAATGCAGTGTTTGCACTAACCCAACCAAAACTAAAATTGTTGGCGCTAAAGGAAAATCTTGCACACGAATAACGGCTGGAAATTCTAAAGAAAATAATAGCTTTTTGGCAACTGGATTTAAGGCCCCACTAATGGTCGTTTTAAGGGACTTAGTATTTGAATAAGCTGGATTCCAGAACCAGAAGAACGCCCGCCCGGTATGACTTTTGCTGCGAGCCCAAAAGAAAGGATGACGAGTGAAATATTTCTCGATTACATTAAAAATACTCTTTTACCTGCCTTTATGATGGTCATGCTCACATGTTACAAAATTACAACACTTGTCATAGAACATGACATATGTATTTTAAAACTTCCACCCCATACACATCTTACTTATTGCAGTCTCTAGACCTTTCGGTCTATAAATCTTTTAAAGAGACGTGGAACAAAAAAAATGTATGAGTGGCAAGGGAAACATTCTGAGATGAAAATACCTAAGAAGGAATTGGCGATATTGTTGGGGGTCACCTGGAAAATAATCAATCGTGAAGTAATTGCTAATGGCTTTCGAAAAGGTGGCCATACAATTTTGAGGATATTCTATTGCAGATTTTAAAGCAAAACAAAGGTATTGATTCCTAAAAGCAAAGAAAAAAATTACGAGAGGAGCAGTAACGAGAGAAAAGTAATAACTGCTAATGAAAGTAAGAAAAGGGTAGACACCAAGATGTCAGTAATTCAAGAAAGAAAGAAGAAAACGACAAGGAATAAAATACATAAGAAGCAGCTTTTAGTAGATTCTGAAACTGACACTAGCGAATCCGAAAGTGCACTACATTATATAGAAACATATGATGATATGGATGTGGAAGATTTTTCAGATGAAAATTGCACAATAGATCAAAATGAAGGAAATAACTCTAACCAATCAGAAACTCAAGATGAAGAAATGAGACCTACCTATACAGTCAGATAATAAAGATAGAGACATTGGAGCTATCCACTCAGTAAATCAAGATAACAAAAGTAAATGCAAATCCAGCGAATATGAAACTAGATCATTGCTGAATTCAGGGCAGAAAAGTTTCTGAAATTTTTTTCGGAAAGGTCACAAACGATCAAAACAACATTTTTAAGAACTAGAAAAGACAATAACGGTAGAAGTTTCTTTTGTTATCCAGATATTGAAGACACTTCAGTTATTTCGAAACTAGATCATTGCTGAATTCAGGGCGGGCAAGTTTCTGAAAAATTTTGTCGGAACGGTCACAAACGATCAAAGCAACGTATTTAAGAATTAGAAATGACAAATAACGGTAGAAGTTTCTTTTGTTATACAGATATTGAAGATACTTCAGTTATTTCGAAACAGCAAATATTAAAAGTTCTTTTCATTCCAGATGAAAAACGAGGTCGATTTTATTTTCCTATTGCAATTACCAATATTCATTAATATTATTTACTTAAGTAACACACGTTGATACGTTCTTATGTTTGTATAAGATTCACTTTCGTAAATTCTCCTGAAACTTTTGCTCTTTCCCGATTTGAAATAGAAAATCTTTAAGTAGAAATTTAGAGGTGATTGCATTTTCCCCATATGTCGGAAAATTGCAATCACTACGCAAGGATTAAAAAAAGTCATTTTCCGTTCTATTATCTCGTCAAACTTAGATAACCTTTCACTAAATTGAACCTAATTGAACGAAGGATTAAACCCATCCTTTTGGCACTTTTCATGTAGTTCGTTCTATTTTGAAATAAAGCAGAAACTTTCACTATACAAATAAACCGGTCACACTTGTCCCACACTGTACCTTACACATAGTATATATTTATATCTGAAATGTAATCTATCCGAGGAACCAAGTCCTGCACGGGACCATTTCCCTGTTACCTAATACGTTTAAACTTATTGAAGCACATATAAAATAATATTTTAGAGACTTACATTTTATTTAATGTGCGTATATTTTAAGTAAATATACGTAAATTTTATCGCATGCGCGGCGTTCCTACAATAGGCTATAAATTAGCCCTAGGAGTAAATGAACTGACAATTAATATCACGAATTGTTCCATTAGCCATCTTTAAAATCAAATACCATTGTATATCAAAAAAATTATCAAAATAAAATTAATTAATTAAAAAAATTATCATTGCTTTCAGTGGCAAGAATATAAAATTTATGCCCTCGATTAAAAATGGAAGTTTATTTAAATAATCTATTATTTAACGTGGGAAATTATATTACCGTACCTTTCTTTTTATCGTCATTTTCCCGATTTAACATTAATTTTAAGTTTCATATTGAACCCCCTAAGCCGTTTTTTTCTGCATACGGACCTGAAAACTAAATATTAAATATCGAATATTGCTAATCGAATTGTTTTTAACATTATCCAGCGGTTGAACGTATGGATATACCTTTTTCTGACGTGATTAAGATTAGTCGAGTGTAGATCATGAGAGTGAAGGTAAAGTAAGAGTGAAAAACAATAAGACTGGTGAAAAAGTCAATAAAAGAACTTGTGTTCTAGGCAACAAAAGGTTAACCAGTTTGTACGTAAGGTCCGTTATATTTTGGAATTAATAATAACTTGGTACCAAGGAGGGCAAATGTCAGAAACAAGCCTAGGACTACGACATTGAACTATTGATGATTCAAGCATATTTTGGTCCTCTGGTGGTCCAATTAATCAACTTAACGTAACTGGGATAAAAGTTTTGTTGAATTACGTGTTGTTTGAAATTTATTGTTTAATTTTATATATTTATAAATGTATTATAAAATTTATATATATGTACATATATTTATATAACCATAGAACATTAGAAGGTAGTTGAAGTTAACAATGAAATTTTCCCCAAAAAAACGAATTCGCTTGTGTCTTAAAAGACTTTCTTTGTGTGCAGTTTTGAAATCAAATGCCTAACACTTGAAAGCCTTCTTTTCTGAATTAGTTCGTTTGTGAATTAGAAAATTTCGTTTATGTGCAGTTTTGATCCCACATTCTGTATAGTCAAAAGGCTTCATTACGCTTTGAGTTAGGTTGTGGCTTAAGAGACTTTCTTTGTGTGCGGTTACGAAATCATTTGGAAGGTACATTATGTATTTCCCTTCTTTTGAATTCAATAAAGCCATTGTCCAATAACCGAAGACTTTTAATTATTTAATTATACTGGACGAGAACCATCACCGTTATATTTAATATACTACTATATTGCAGTAAATAATATTATATTATATCAGTATAATCTATTTCAGAATTAAATGCAATATAGTCAACAGAAAATTATTGAATAAACCAAATAATTATTGACAGCCACTTTAAAAGGTATTATCCCAGTTGCGTCCTAGTTGCTAATTTTGTGCACTAGATGGCAGTCCATCTGAATCATGAATGTACTTTGTAACTGAATGGCGGCTATGTCTAGTTCGCCCCCTTAAAAGTGAGGCAGAACGACAGGAATATATTGTGGTATTTCTCTCTCTTTCTTGTACTCATTTATGTAAGAATGTTGATGATATTCAGCTTTGCATATTTACATTACTTCAATAGTTTGCCTTACATGTTAATTCATCTCATCTATTTATAGCTCTAACCATATTGCTATGCCTTTGATTGCGAAAATTTACACAGTGAGCAGAAAAATTTACATTTTCATAGGTAGGTTACATTGTAAGCGTTAAACTAAGATACATGTTTATCCATAATTTTTACATGTGTTTATTTTTAAAGTTTCCTTATCTTTCATTATAAGTTTCTTTTTAATCGCCCAGAGCTATTAAAACAATAATCACGGCCAATAGAAGAGTAAACTGGTATCCTTGAAAAAGTACCAAAATTTGCAGTAAAAATTTTTTATTAGTAGATTATATGGAAGGTACAGCAGTACGGTAAATGTAGCAGCAGATACAACAGTATGGTAAAGGTATCAGGTATCAGCAGAAGTAACTTTTAAATAAATATATAAAATTAAATATACTATAATTTACTTAAGTAAATTAAATAGATAAATAAATTTAATATACTAATATCAAGTGATAATTATCATTTTTACTTGGATTGATGCTTTGGAAGTTAATTTTTCTTATATTTAGTACGAGTTAAACATAGATAGGCATACCACAAGTATTGCGGATTGCATAAACTTCTTGGCCTCAAAATTATGTTGCTAAGCATCCATTACAGTTACGTAGTATATAATTCAATAGACTACGATCCCAAATATCTTTTTTGTTTGGCGCTGCTCTAAAAGTCATAGACGTCATCAGATCATAAAAGAGCAAGTTAGAACATTTCAGAGCACTTTGACAAACAAACGCATTGTGATTGTATTCCTTGTATTGGCGTAAACAATCGTAAATAAAATAAAAATGGATATAAACAATATTGTAGGGCTGTAGCCACGTTTATTACTAAAAGTCATAAAATAAAAACTAATTTGAAGTTAGATTGCTAGAGCAGACAGTAAGTTCTGAGTTATTCTAGAATAAAGAAACAGACAATAGTTTGTTTGTTCTTACTTATTCCTTATACAAACAAAAGACAAAAAGTAATTAGATCATCTTAAGAGCAGGCAAACAAACGAACTTTATGACTAGTTAGCAATTGTTACTAAGTAATAATCTAAAAAATAACTAATATTTTTTCATTGACTTTCCACTCATCTATGTATTACTTTTTTATTTATTTATTTTTATGTAGAATTATGATAAAAAAATTGAAAATGTATAAATGACTTCGTTTATTCTCAAACACACCACATCCACTATAAGCATGGCTTATGTGAATACTTCTCATATATTTAACAATCATGTGATTCTAAAATCAAATCGGTTAGTTCTCCTTTGCACTCAAGTGCCGTCTATTTATTTATTTCACTTGAACGCAACACGAGGTTGTTTTTGTACACATGACAACCTGCTCCACCGGAATACATTGTTGTCTTAAGGATATAATATTCCTAGTCATAAGGATATTATGTAGAATTTAAATGCTTTATTGCATAATATTATTAACTAACATTATGACTGTGTAAATAAAGTTATGGTAATAATGATCAAAACTTTGACAAATAAATACAAATATCATTGATATAATCAATATGGTTTGAGCCTCACCTGGGCAGAAGCCTTATACGAGGCCCATTGTCACTTAGGAAGGGAATCATGCATATCAATAGGGGTAGATGTAAAACTTCGGTCAAGTGTGTGCTTGGTACGCACTATAAAGATCCCCGCACGAGTTAATAAAGAAAGGTTGGTGCACGCCAAAATTATCTGGCATACTTCCTGCCGGCTGTGGTTCGACAGAACTTTAAATTGATAATATGCCCACAGTAAAAACTATATAAACAATAATCAATAGTGACTTTATTCAATACTTTTTGATCAATTGGAAGATTACTTACTTTGTTATTTACCACTTAGAGGAATGATTATTGTGGTTGAGGAATCTTGTAGTATTCGCGTATTCTCTTTTATCTTTCTTTTATACATTCTTTCTTATTTAGAATTCTGACACCTCTTATTAGAATTTTCCTCTTAATGTTGACTAGTTTCCTCTTAGTGTTGACAAAATGTACTATATAATCGGTATCAATCCCCAGAAATCTTTCTTCTAGCCTTGATTTTTGCAAAGTCTGTAATTACGTAAATGTCAAGCTGTTATGCCATTTCCTTTTCAGTCAGTTGATATTGTGGCTAGCCCCACTAGCCTCTTTTGGTTCATAGAATTTTTTAAATACGTTTTTATGAGTAAGTTTGGAGAAATTCGTCTCCGCACTTTATAATGTCAAAAGTAGACCTATAAATAAATTGGGAAAGCAATTCTCTAAATTATTTTGGCACAGATAGCTTAGGGCATTTTCAGATTTATCATGTTTTTCAAATCGGTGACATATTCCTGAAATTTCGGAGCATAGATATGTTGCATCAAGGTCTTTTATAAAGGGTGGAGTTTTTGCAGGGCTACGCCGAGTTAGAGCTGTTTCTAATTTTACACATAACTCCATTAATTCTATTGGATTCAATATTGCGAAATAATTATTTGCTCTGAAGTTTTCTTTTGTGTCAACGATGGGTTTACTAGTTAAATTAATTTGAAATAAAAACGGTACCATGTTACAAGTGCCGCAATAAATTTAACGCGTCGAATCCAACGGTTTTACAGGTAAAGATTTTATGTAACGTTTCAGTACTTCCCATCGACGTGTAGATGCCGCAAAGAATACATTCAGTCGTTGTATTACATTAAAAAATGCTGTTGCTTCTGTACATCATGAAGCAACGTCATTTACCACTAGCTTTAGAATGTGGGAACTGCAGGGAACATGAAAAACACAAGAATTAATACCAAGAATTTTTTTTGTAATCCTATTTTCTTACCCTTCATATTGCTCCCATTATCATAACCCTGACCTCGAAGATCTTCAATTGGCAATGAAAATTCTTCGAGCTGATTACAACGTGGCACAAGGATTTCGCTGTTGTTTCTGACAGTGGAATAAATCCCAAAAAATGCTCTTTTATTTGCCTTGGAAATTTTCTTCAGAATCAGAAGATTGCACATTGTCCACAAATCTTATAATTATTGTCATTTGTTTTGTATGGGTGACATCCGGGGTAATTGAAAAATACTTGGCTTTTTTAAACAATGAAAGAATTTTGGCTTGGATACCATTTTCATTTTGTATAATATTACCTAAATAGTGGCATGCCTTAAATCATGCTCAAGGATCAAATAATGTGAAAAATTCCATAAATTTAAACAAATTCCCATTGTCATGGGCATAAAGTTTATCATTGCTACCACGAAAGGTCAAATTTTGTCCACTTAAAACTTAAAACTCTAACAAGACATATTACATGCTCTAAGATTTGATGCCAGTACTTTTCTTCTTCTTCGAGCATTTTTCTATTAATATTATCTATACACTTGCGTCATGTTTTAGATTAATATAAAGGTTCTTCAAAGTATAAAAGTTAGCGATATGTTCGGCATTCTTATCGTGTGAAGACAGAATCGCTGATATATTGTGCCAATCGTTGCAGCCATTGTTAACGAGACTTGCTGATTTTGTATTTCGACCAAATACGTGACAGCAAAAACAAAAAAAAAATATCGGTTCATACAGAATATTGGAGGTATTCTCGGTAAACTTCTTCTCCATTTGGAAGTTTTCTTTTATAATGAACAGCTGAAAACTTTCTTTTGGTGATAAGCCTACACGGCAGAAACAGGCCGACTATAAATAAGTACATTACTACACAAATAATGATTGCAATTAGACAGCCGCTAAAGCATCATCCGTTAAATTTATTATCACAGTTGCGTGCTAGTTGCTAATTTGGTGCACTAGGTGGCAGTCTTCATCTGAATCATGAATAGGCTGAAAGTGTCATTTGGCCGTAATTTCACGGGCGACCATATGATAACTAGCGCAAATGATTAGTCAGCTGTTTACAAATACGCCATTCTTTTCCACGTGTCAAACCAAATGACACTTTTAGTCTATATACCACATGCAACTTTTCCTTTGAAAGCTAGTGGCGCCGCTCAAACAAGTGATTAATCATCGGACACATTTTTTTAACCACACACAATTCTTTCGCGACGTGATATCTCGCTATTCTTTCTCGAAAGAATGAACGTGTGTAGTGTATGGCCACCTATTGTGGATTTTCAAGTCACTTGTCAGTCATTATTTTGTAACTTGCTTGTTGGCGAGTTTTTACAAACACAAGACTAAAATTACAAATATATTGAATGTACAAATATATTGAATCCACAGCCCACTTCAAAATGTCTAAATTTTATTCATTTCAAGTACTGATTTTTTATGTTTTTTAAATTAAAAAAATGATGAAGTAAGAATATAAAGCTAATAAATATTTTTAGTAGGCTTCGTTTCTGGAAATCATGTTTGAACGATATCACAATTGCTGGCAACACTGGTAGCTATTTGAATTCTCCTGATTGCTTGCCAATGTAGCGATAGGCAGCAGTGCGTGCACAGCAAGCTCATCAGCTGACACAAGTTGACAACATTGTAATTGAGTGCATTGCAGGGAAGTGTGCGTGAAACAGAATCATTTATCGGGACTGGTACATCACTACTACACAACATACATTTACGGCAAATCGTTTATTCTGATACTCATATTAAAAACGTGTACGTATTTAGAATTCATATGCTTGCCCCTATAGGCATATTAGCGGCCAATCACCTACACAATTGTACAATACAAGATTAACTAAATGCAGTAAACTTGTATGATGCGTGCATGCCGTGACGTATGTACACAATTGAAGCTTTTTATGTTAGAGCACGGTACACTTACACATGCAACTAAGGCAAGGTAAAGCCTCTTGTTTTGATTATTTTTAATTATTACTTTCTGGTGATTTTGTGACAATTTTATGGATTTAATTTCGTACAACAAATGTTTTAAGTTTATTAAAGCAATTTTATACGTTTGATAAAATATAAATAGACCGTATATTGACTGTAGATAAGAAAATTGTGATTTAATTGACAATATCCGAATATAATCATACTTCCATCCCGACATTAGTTTGTTTGATTGAATAAACGTGGTCATCGCTACGGGTCTTCTTACAATGCGTCGGGCGTCGCAAATGCACAAAGGTAAGTTTTTTTTTTGTAATTAATTATTAGTTCTTTAAAGAGACTATTTATGAATTGAGCTACAAACAGTTCAGTTGTGATATATGGCGTCATAAAATTTATGCAGAATTGAAGAGTTTTCCAGTGATATCAATAGTACGCCAGTGCTATAGAAAATTAAGAACCTTTTATCAAAGATGATTTAAATATTATGAATTGGCTTATGTTTGCAATGGTAGTAAAAGTAGAATATGGGTGTCCTATTAAAATAGGATAGGATTGAATATTTAACACTGAATTTTCTACTTAGATAAAATAGACCTCTTTCATTTTTAGGAAAATAGTTATATTTTACTAGTGCCATCTAGTTCTTGTTTCTTAAAATTTAAAAAAGGCGGCCTAATGAACAGGGCCGTCCTAAGATATCTATTTAAAATTGTCACTCCCAAAAGGCTGGCACTACGGGGCTGCTATATACTATAGCTAAATTGGCTCTGTGGTTAGGATGGCCCTGTTTATGGAGGATGCATCATGTAATCAATCTTTTTTTTTTGACGTTTATATACATTATTTAACTAATGTCAAACAATATAATGTATTCGCTTTTAAAAGGCGAGATTATGTGCGAAATTACATTCTCTTGCACCACGGCAACGCGCGACCAGCCTTTTTCCTCATTGCCCTTGCGCGGTCACATTCCTTCCATATTCTCATTTCATCGCCTCAAATGATGATAATGTTTTTGGTTTACATAAAAGACCACATTTTTAAATGGAACTGAATTTCAGAGTAAGAACTAATAATGAATTGATTCGGCGGTGCCTGATGCGCCGTTTACAATACAAAAAGAATAAGATTCTGCGGGTATTCAAGTACTTCCAAAACGTCGGAAGAGGTGCACAGAAGTGAAGAGTAATACGTTGAAAAATGATACATTTGTTGGAGATATAACAATAACTTTTCTTTAACAGAGACTTCAAGGTTTTTATTAGATTCTGTTTTGCCTAGGGGTACAAACTCAGGTCAGCCCAAAAAGAGTACATTTCTTAAAAAGTACATAATTTTATTTGCGAAAAGAGTGCATGTACATTTTATGTAGCAAGAGTTCATAATTTTACTTGCCAAAAAGAGTACATGTACTCTTTAAAGACTACGGTTGGTAACCCTAGCTTCGCCTAATATCAATACTTCGATCACATTCCATCTTTATTCTCCTATTCTCGCCTCAAACGATTCATATTTTGGTTCACGAAAGACCACAATAAATGGAACTGAATTTTAGAGTACTGATAAATTGATTCAGCGGTGCCTGAGGGGTCATACACAATACAAAAGGTTTTTTTTTGTTTTGCGTGGAAGTGGAGAAATCTTTAAAAGACGAAGGTTACCCGTGCACCCAACAGTGTGGGACTTCCACCCACTAAAACTCCACTCCCTTTGGAGGATTAATTCAGATATGAGGTTTGGTAAATTTATTAAAGAGGCTTTAGGATTTATCGTCCTCTTCAGCCTGGGTCTATGATTTGAGGGGATTGTTAGTACAGTGTTAGACAGATTAGTTGCAGGAGATGTG
>WYDF02006595.1:0-13863 GCA_009867245.2 Adranes taylori
CAACTCGGGAGGTGGCCATTTGAGCGACATAATTTTTTCCAAGTAATGTAACCAATTTTACACTTTCAAATAAACTTGTGATGAAAACAGAGTTTTTTTTTCATTTATAACAAAATGGCGGCCAATTCAAATTATGACATTACTTTTCCGCCATATATATATATATATATATTACATACGTATATGGTGTATGAAAGATAAAAATGTAGTTCCAGTTCCAAATGATTTATTGGGAAACTTGTATTCTGGGCTGAGGGAAATAAGCAGAGACAAATTTGACAATTTGTTGGAATTAAAAAAAATTTATTGGTTGATTTTCACAATTTCTATCACCAATTAAATTTTAAATAATATAATAATCTAGAAAAAATAATATGCTTATTGCCAGAAAGTGTTATTGTTTAGTTAAGTAGAGTTTATTGTTTAAGTTAATGGTCATTTTCTAAATTGTATATTTAGTTTAGTAGTTTTAATAATTGGTTATTTTCTAAGTTGATATTTCTTTTCACAATGTTAAATAAGTGTATATTTTCTAGATGGATGTTAGCTCATATTTGTTATTATTTTTATTATAATAAATTGTTTTATTAACAAAATAGTTGAAATGTTCTCTGTCGCAAATAAATCTACGTAAAACCTCGTAAGTGTTAAAATATTTCCATAGCTAATTATAAGACTTGTCTGGATCTAAGTTGTAAGATCCAGACCAGTCAATATTTATGAAATTTCAAATTTACCGCGTAGTGGTAAATCACGAAGTAAAAAAACCTTCCAATTGATATTTCATCATAGACTACCACAAAGTAATACTTGACTCAATTAATCTGTTTATGAAGTTTTACCTTTGCAATATTTTTTGCGTGTATAAATATGGTTTCTAGAATAAAGCACATAGGAATATGGCGCACAGGAAACAAGCCCACATATAAAAAGCTCAAAAGCAATTATCACATAAGAAAAAACCCTATATGGAAAAAAACACACGTGTAAAAAAGCACACACGGAAAAAATGTATGAATACTGGTCATAATTAAAATTTAAATATACCGTTTTGAGTTGTAATACCTATATATCTACAACTCGTCATTTACCCATTTCATCTATATGTAATGTTAGTTGCATTCACAAACAAATAATTCATAAAGCAAATTTTAAATTCTCTCAGTACCCAGCGTGTGGTCTTGCAAGGAAGGTCGAGGCTTTCTAAATGTTGCGATCGGTATTCAAAGTAAACAAGATGCTCATGATCCTTTATAATAATAAGTAAAATGGCGTTATACACCTTGAACAGGCCATTTTTTTAGGACATTTCTTGTGATTATTGATATTACATACCTATTAAATTAAAATTTATATATGCTTGCGCTCCCAAAGGCAGAATCACTTTGCATTCTGTGAATGTTATTTGCTTAGGTTCCTTTTAGTCTTCCTGTACATTTTATTCTCTTTTTATATTTTTAATTTGCTAAGATTTCTTGAGATTGTTCATTTGCATAACTTACAGGTACTAATATTGCTATGTTCTCTTTCATGTTTCGAATTGGGTATTTTCTACTTCTAATTGGACATTTTCTGTTTCTTGTTTGGAAATGATTCTACTACATAATAAACATTCTAATTTGTACCACCTGTCTATTAAATTTTTGAGATAATTCAGTAACGAAATATGTTTCATGGTTGTTTCATGGAATATGTTGTTAGTAGTAGGAGATGGCCTATTCTACCCCCACCAAAAAGCATCCCAGTCTCCTAGACGGACCGTGGCTTATTACATTCTAATCTTTTTTCTTCTTCTTCTTTTTCACGTAGTTATTTGTGGAGACGCGAATGAGTTATATTATCTAATAAAGTCTTTTATGTTTTTTGTCTAATCGGTTTTGTGTACATTTTTTTCATTGCTCCTATATTTTCGTATACTGTCATACATATATTCCTTATAACATCGCTCAACACCAATTACAGCTGTTGTCTTCTTCTTCTAGTCTCATTATAATCTTCTAACCTTCCTCTTTTTTACGCAGCCACTCGTGGAAATGCTATGCTAATAACTTATAGAATCTAACAATCTATTGATGTATGTTTTTTGTTAGTAGAAGAGATTCACAGGGCCTGAGTATAATTCCTCCTCAAGAAAAACCACTCTGAGTATAATTTTTGAGGAACCGGTTTCTGGCAATTTTTGAGGAACCGGAGTGGGGAAGGGGGGTGTAATATAGATGTGTGGTATTGGCAGGGGGGGGGGGGGTAATGTGAGTGGTGTAATGGTATAATGGAGTGGTGCGACATAATGTATAACGGAGTGATGGCGAATATGTTAAATATAGCCATCAGATGGTGTTAGTAGTACAGAAGACTAAAATATACAGGGTGGAGCTTATGCGCAAAATCCAAAATATCGGCCGTCACATCATTGGGGGGAAATTTAAAAATTGAAATGTTGACAGTAGTCATTCAAAATGGAAAATAAAATGTCTTAAATTTCCAGAGTATACAGGGGCAGGTTGAAAAATAATAGCAGGAAAAACATTAAATTAGACTGCGTTTTATGCGATTTATTAGCATCCATAGTTCTGGTATTATATAGGAGTATTAAATATAATAGTGACACGTGTATACAGGGAAGAGTTGAAAATAATAGCTTTAAAGATTAAAATGAATGCATTTTCCGCTATCTATTCGTATTTACGATTTTTCTATTAAAAATAATAGTACCAAGAGTATACTAGGCGGCTTGAAAAAATCGCATAAAAAATTTAAATGATTGCATGTTTTGCCATGTATTTGCGTCTATTGTTAATCTATTATAAAATATGACATTAAAAAATCAGTGTCATGAATATACAAGAGTGATTTGAAAATAGTAGTATGAAAAAAATTAAAATAAACATCAAATTAGATTAAATCCATTCATATGGATATAACAGGCAGTAGATGCTACATACAGTAGACGTTGAAAAGTTTGCAGTCTGCAAAATGTCAGTGTCCCCTCAGAGTTAACAGTTTGTTCAATTTTGGCAACTGGAGTACCGTAAAATATCCAATATGATGGCTTGAAGAAGAATATGCTACATACAGAACATGTTGAAATAAGTATAGGCCACATGCAGTATACTTTGAAAGTTCTAGGACCTTTACAAACTCAGTGACCCCTCGTAGATGATTGGTAAAAATTTGCACCCTCTGAGCGTATGTCAGGTCCTGTCGTCGTGACGAGATTGACATAAAGTGTGCACACACTTGAATTTCAATAAGATGATGGGACTTTAAATCAATTTTGTTGTTTGAGCTATGTTTTCAAATGACGTAATACTGGCAAATATTCCGCAATAGAACATATATGTTGCGAGCAACATGCTCGCCGGTCCTGATGTAAATAAAAAGAGATGTCATCGAGAGCTTTCTAAGCAAAAACCACAAGTTAAACAAAAATGCACATTGTCCGGTCCAAAGCTCCTTAAGATTAAAGTATATAATATTGCGGTTGAAAATATATTTGCTCCTTTTTTCTCCTTTTCCATAAGTATATTTAGATGAGATTGGTTCGGTAAGGCAGATAACCTACTATTTCTAAGGTTGTTTACCAGTGCACCATATAACACTGAGAGATGTCGGTAGTTCTTAATTTCGTAATTTAAGAAAGTTTAGGGGGCCTCAGTAAATGCGGGATATATATGTATAATTGAAACGTTTGATTAACTATATATGATGTGGATAGATGGTGTGAGTTTTATTGATTTTGCAAATATACTTGCAAAATATGTTTCATTTATACAATGTACATAATACTTAGAAGCTATTTATAATAGACCTCACATGACAGCGTGACGTCATCATGACGAATTAGAACGCATTCAGAGAAGGTCTAAGAAGCAGAATCAACGGTCCGCATCTACTTAATATTCTAGACGATATAATAAATATATTTTTCCGAATTCCCCTTATTCTACCTTCCGCTATTCCCTTTATCATTATTTATCATACTTTTCCACGATTTCCCCTATTATCTCCACTTAACCTAATTACACCACGCGATCCTCAGCACAGTCGACTGTGCGTGTGCTTGGCCGCGTGTGTTGAGACATTGAAGGCTGCGTCTGTTTGGTCCAGATGCGCCCTACAAGAATTAGTATAAAAATATAAGTCACTAGCAAATATACCAGGATCGAACAAAATTTTTGAATATAAACAAAATACACCATTTAACGGTTTGGTGAAATTTGACAGATATGGAACATTAAAATATCCAATATAATGGATTAGAAGTATATGCTACATACAGTATATGTTGAAATTAGTAGGTGCTACGTATAGTTAATGTTGAAACATCTGGAGCCTGCAAAACGTCAGTGTTTCCTCGACCTATGAATTTTAATAAAAATAATTAGACTTGGTAACTAGATTTGAAACTAGAGGTGGATACAAATTTTCAATGTAAAGAAGTATACCTTACATACGGTAGATGTGATGAATACTAATAAAAGTAAAAAATTGTATTTTTTGAATGCGAAAACGTGCAACTGGAAGGGGGCTCCACGAGCACAAGATGAGATCAGTTTTTTGCTATTTACTTCCGTTTACAGTGCTAAAACAATAATTATGTGAAAAGGCACAAAAAATGGACGCTGCAAGAAAGGACGCTTTGTGTCCTGGTATTACTACGTTTGAATAGTGCTTTAGGTGCTGCGCACTCCCTTCACACAACCGACGAGGAGAATCCGAAAGTGACCGTTTTTAGCCATAGTTTTGGAAACTACGGATTTATGGTTTGGAAACCATATTTTTATAGTGGTGAAACCCCTTCACACAACCGAAGAGGTGAATCCGAAAGTGACAGTTTTTAGCCATAGTTTTGGAAACTAGGGACTTATGGTTTGGAAACCATGGTTTTATGGTGTAGAAACCAAAGTTTTACCCATGGTTTTGGAAATCACTGGTTAAAAAACCATGGTTTTATGGTTTATAAACCAAGGTTTTAGGGTTTAGAAAGAAAGGTTTTATCCAGGGTTCTGGAATCCGCGGTTTTATGGCTTGGAAGCCAAGGAGTCCACAAGATAATCTATGGAACCAACACAGTAAAGCAAACAAGGGTTAAATACACTTTCTCTAGCCTATCTATTAGAGACATAGATATGTCAATATCTTATTTCTACCCATAAATGATTTTTAAGCAAAACAGGGCGTAGTCTTCAGAATACATTTGATTATATAATAGACCATGAAAATTGAATTATCTTGTTACTTATTTGGTATCGCAAGAACCTCTACATATAAAAAGGGTCTTCAATTCGTTTCAATATTGCAACATCTGGCAATATATGCGAGTGAAAAGTAACTGCGTTTTGTGTCTACCTTCAATACGATATTAAAACTTAAAAGGTACTTGAAGCAATACGTTCCATTCACACAACCTAGGAGGCAAAGTTTCCCCAAAAAAATCTGTTAAACCTGTAGTCAGAAGAAGAGATAGGGAAAATCCCATACTGATGTAATGATAATTGCAATGAACATCAGAACCCCGTAAAAACTCGGAGAACCAATCCCAAGCACCTAAATATATATATATATATATATATATATATATATTTAAGCACCACAATAGGATTGTGGAAACTTATAGAGGTATCATACAAACATTGGACATAGTAGACGATACTGATGGGGGACATGTTCCTCGGAGGCATTATTTTCATGAATTTGCATCAAATTACATTTGATTCGAAAATTGACTAAAACAGATCCAGTTGATATGAAAACGTCTCGCTATATGAATACCTACATTATCAATGACATCAACGTTTTCAATGCAATGTTATAGTGATATTTCATAAGACCAGTAGAAGCGGAGAAAATAATAATTTTATTATCACACAGAAGACATACTTAAATTAAAACACAATGCATCCATATCATTCATGGCTATTTCAACATGATTACCAGAGAAAAAATAAATTCATATATATATATATATACCTATATGTCTATATTTTCTATGTAATCGCTGTTGATATCTACACCTCTTTAAGGGATAGGACCCATATTAATTTCCTACCTACTAATCCTTATATCAGTGTTATATGTATGTCAACGATATGTAAATCAATGTATTCAATGTTATATTCAAATAAATATATAAAGAAAAGTGTAGAAACGCTCGAATTATATTTAACACAAATAACGTAAAAATTCTAGTTTATTGTTATTTTCAACAGCAATAGTGCACATTCAAGTTAAAATCATCAACATTTTGATGTATTCCCATCTTCAGAACACATTTTATACAAAATCTTGACAACTCAATAAACAGCAAAAACTGAAGAAATTAAATTAATTTGTACACATTCAGATATACATATACACATAATTTATAATATATCAGATTTATTTATAACAATATCTTTTACGCAATCCAGTAAAGATTTGTTTGTTTTCGTATCATCTGACACGTCTCTTGTATTTTTCTTGGAGGCGAACTTTATATTGTTAGATTTTAACTGCTCCTGTAAGCAATTCAAAATGTTAATTCCATTTGGCACATATTTCTTACCATAAACGGATTGAACGTTGGGATATTGACAATCACTTTATAGAACTTTTAACGCTTCGAAGTTGACACCGAGTAAAAATCAATTTCTTACTAGAATGGTCATCATCAGTAGACTTTTCTAATGAATGAATTAGTAATACATGAAGTAATTGGGTTTCTGTAGGTTTGGACATCTTGTGCAATATCCGAAAATCAATGATCCAAGGCTACTATATCGTCATATTATTGTCTTGTTGTGGCATATGTGTTTAGTGCTTTGGTTGGCGATCATTAATGTTTCGTTTGCAATCACAAGTTGTCTATTCAAGGTATTGATTGTACTGTCACTAGCTATTATTTTCTGATTTGCAACCGCTAGTTGATTTGTTAATGCAGCACCGAATACCATTCAGTCTTACGCAACGATGGTAAAACATCTTCGTATATCAATTTTGTAAAGTCAACTGCTTCCTTCTTTTGCGATTTTGTAATTAAAGCGTAGAGGCCAGGATGAAATGAAAATAGTATGACCTTGCCAGTTTCATGGTATCTCATAGGCTTCAATTATATCATGCCAGTTACATAGGCTTCAATTCTTTCCATGTGCAGTTCCAACCAGGCAACACGTGCAATCTAATTGCTTGGTCTGTTCTTTTATAATTTAAAAATGTAGCAACATTAAGCAATAAACAAAATGTGTTATGTACGAGAGTCATTATAGTTTTGGTATTTTATTACATCACGAAAGCTTCCTCATGAGCTACTGGATTGATATGCACCGCGAATGATTGTTACTTTGTTACAAAGATAAGAAGCTTCTACTGAAAAGCGTTCAAAGGACACATGATCAATGTATTTATGAAATTTTTCACCGACAATATCTTCAAGGTTTAGTCGATTCATATGATCCAATGATCGTTGCTCGAATTTAATTGTCTCTAATAGGGAATATCACTCTTTTTTATTTGGATGAAGATGTTCCTTGTATTTGATTTCGATTATCAGACATGTAATATAATCTGTTCAATGTTAATACATTTTGTCTTCAAGTTTAGTATATTCCGGAGGATTCGGTTTGAAAGTAAAGCAAGCACACCTTTCTTCCTATCACATTTTCTAGTGTAAAATCAACTATAAAAACAAGTCAACTAATGAGCACAGTTTTGCGTTCAATTATTTATAATATAACTACAAGTCATCACTTGAAATTTACATATAAGGTAAACCCTACACGCACCGTAATTGAAATACTTTCGAAAAACCTGATTGATCGTCAGAAGTGGTGCGTGTTTTCCATAGGAATCAATGCACCTTTCACTTGGTTCTATAGGAAATGCACGTTTTCTCATATAAATACATGTAAATCAAAGCACAAATGTATTGATGATTTTCTGTCTATCTAAGTCTTCCTATCAATGTGGATGGTATCGTATTGTATCTTCTATTTTCAAAAGATATTTTTCCAGTCAGCTTCCTTTTAGAATTCGTGTCGATGCAAGCATTGCATTTCCTTATGATTTTAATCCATTTAGATTTATTGTCGAATGGAATCATAACATCCAATATAACCCAGATTTGCTACAAAAATCAAACACCCTGTATATTTCGTTGATACCCACATAGCAACATTCACTATAATCGGTTAATAACTGTGATGTATGCGCAGCATAAAAAAGCGGTAAGACTAAGTAGGTATGATAAGGAGTCTGTTGGCTGTTGGGTCTGTTGGCGATGCTGACTTAAAGGTCACTTGATGTCGGGGCCAGTCGACGCCTCGCTTCAGTTCTACTGGTTTTTTCTAAGATCAACATAACATTGCATTGAAATTTAGTGATATATATATATATATCGAAACATTGTTGTGGTTGATAATGTAGGTATTCATATAGCGGGACGGTCTCCTATCAACTGGATCTGCTTTAGTCAATTCTCGAATCAAATATAATTTGATGCAAATTAATGAAAATAATGCCTACGAGGAACACGTCCCCCATCGGTATCATCTACTATGTCCAATGTTTGTATGATGCCAATCTCAGTTTCCACAAATCCTATCGTGATGCCTAAATATAATTTTTTCTATATACTTGGGAATGCTGCTCCGTGTTTTACGGGGTTCTGATGTTCATTGCAATTATCATTACATCAACATGGGATTTTCCGTATCTCTTCTTCTGACTGCAGGTTTAAAAGATTTTCTTGTAGACTCCTTGCCTCCTAGTTATGTGAATGGTAGTATTTCTTTAAGTACCTTTTAACATTGCTTAAGTTTTAATATCGTAATGAAGGTAGACGCAAAACTCAGTTACCTTTGTTCACTCGCATATGTTGCCAGATATTGCATTATTGGAGCGAATTGAAGGTCCCTTAAGATGTAGAGGGTCTTGCGACACCAAGTAACTGTCCAGATAATTCAATTTTCATGGTGCTTTTCTTATATAGAAGCGTTCTCATATGAATTGAACCTGTGTTAGTTTATTATATAATCAAATGTATTCTGAAGACTACGTACTGTTTCGTTTAAAAATCATTTATGGGTAGAAATATGATATTCACATACCTACGTCTCTAATAGATATGCTAGATAAACTGTGTTTAACCCATGTTTGCTTTACTATTTTGCTTCCATAGATTATCTTGGGGATTCCTTGGCTTCCAAGCAATAAACCCGTAGTTTCCAGAACCATGGATAAAACCTTGCTTTCTAAGCCATAAAACCGTGATTTCTAAACCATGAAACACTGGTTTCCAAAATCATGGGTAAAACATTGGTTCCTAAACCATAAAACCATGGTTTCCAAACCATAACACCATACTTTTCAGAACCATGAGATAAACCATAGTTTACAACGGTCACTTTCTGATACTCCTCTTCGGTTGTGTGAATGAAGTGCGCAAACACCTAATGCACTATTTAAACTAATAATATCATGTTGAAGGTAGCTACAAACACGGCTACCTTTGTACACTACGCAGATTGTCAACTTTGCATTATGAAGTTAGCGTATTCAAACGGGATGAGCGCACAAAGGTTACCTGATGCTCAGTCACTGGTTTTGCTGATCCCTGGTTCACATATAAATCATATCTAAATTTCGCGGCCTTTATAGGTAATATTTTGAATGTTTTGGTATACTGACATCTTTTAATTTGAATTTGTTTTCGTACACTCGGAAGTCGACAAGCTATGGACTAATCTATAAAGGAATAACCGCGAAAGGAATAACCGCGAATCTGTCTGGTTGCTCTTAGAGAGTTTCTTCGTTCTTCTTCAACAATGTTTATACGTACATACTCATTTAACTATCTCGAATAAAGTCACTACTCTCTGCTGTCTATTAGTCTCTTCGTGTTTCAACAATGTACATACCTTATTTCAAGTTTTGCGATACAACCTTGAAATTTGGTACAATCTCCATCTAGTGAACTATCCTCCGGTTCATCTGGTTTGCGTATTTCTCCCTGACGTATTTATATCTGCCACATATTTATTCGTATTTTTGCTTGCGATTGGGAATCCCGTACGGCATTAATTTTCTATTGTTTCGTAATTTTGGTGCATTTAAAGAAAATGTTTTATGACTACAATAGTTTACTTAAGCTTCTACGATTCATTAAAGTTATAACGGATGGAAGTCGTCACGTGATCGATTTAAGGCGGGTACACACTTGCATGTTAAATAAATTGTATTGTTTGAGGTTACATTTTGGGTATAATATACAACAATACCGGTAGGTATTTTATTTATCGGTGCAAGACGTCAGTTGTGGGAAATTTCTTAATGTACGTAGCCCCTCTAAAGTTTAGGGGGCCGTTGGTAAATGTGATAGATGTATGTATAATTAAAACCTTAGATTCACTCTGTATGACGTTGGGAGATGGCGTGAGTTGTATAGATTTTGCAAATATACAAAATGGTACCTTAGTCGGAAATAGTTACTACTAGCATATCTACTACTAGCATACATAATAGATATGTATGCTAGTAGTAGATATTATACATTTATACCACGCCGTATAATTGGAAACAACGGAATTGAAAAACGCAGTCAGTTCCATGTATGCAAATTATGTATAAATAAAACTTTTTATCCACATATAACGGCGAGAAATTGTGTAAGTTGTACATATATTTTGCGGTTTGACGTTATGTTTCGGTATAATATGGCGCAATATCAGTAGATATTATGCAATATAAACTAAATGTTGCGAAATACAAAATGTCCACCGGCCCAGATGTAAATAAAAATGAAATTGTTCCAATTGGGTCTAAACAAAAAACAGGTGGTAACTAGATTTGCAACCAGATTTGAAATAAAAGTAACTAGATTTGAAAAAGTAGCAAGATATCAAAAATAATTGACAAGAAATTTATACCAGAACGTACAAAAGGTTCTTAAATAAAAAAATGACACCAGTTAACAGTTTTGTTGAAATTTAACAGATGGAGGACTGAAAATATCCAATATGATGGGTTAAAGAAGTATATGCTACGTAGAGTAGCATATATAACTATAAGCTAAATGCAGTAGATGTTGCAGTTGAAATAACTATAGGCTACATCAGTAGATGTTGAAAGTTCTAGGACCTACTCAAACTCAGTGTTACCCCCCTCCCTCACCCCCGCGTCAGTACCTCACAGCTATCTTACACCCGCCCTAAGGAAATGTAATAAGTTTTAGTTCGAATGATGGTGGAGTTAAAAGTAATATTGAATTCTTTATTTTGTATAACTAACATATTTAGATCCACACACCGTATACGGAAGGAAGAACTGCAATATCAGCAACTCATTCTAATAAAACATGTGTTTTACACGATATTCATTACATTTATTGTTATACCGCTTTGCTTGTAACATGTAAATTTAATAATATTTTTTTTAAAAACCTTAGTTGTTTTTCAATAAGGTAAGTTATATGAAATCTGATGTAACCAACGTAATTGAACTAAGATTGTTCAATACCAAGTTCGAAATTATTGTTATGTATACGGATTTAAATCAAGTGTATAGAAAGTTATATTGTTAAGTACCAGGAACGTGATAGTGGATTGACTTTACTTAAAGTAAAATATCTAGACATCAATATTTACAAGTATCATTGCTGGTTCTTTGTATTTGGAGGTGCTAAAACCTATCAAAAACAAGAAAGCTACAATAAGCTTCAAGAATAACGATGAAGCGTGCCTCGCATGGTGCGTAGTGGCAGCTTTGCATCCAACGACGAGTCATAAACCAGGAATAATATCAAACTACTCGACCGTATTGAAGACAGATGATATTAAGTTTCCAATAAAACTGCGGGACATTAAACATTTGAGCAGATGAATGAGATTAGTGTGAATGTGTATGGTTTGGAAGAGAATACGGACAAGAAGAAAAGGGAATATGATATTGTTGATCCTCTTCATTATACACCTTGCAAGCGAACAACTCACGTTAATGTACTCTTGTTGGAAACCAATTCACAATCCAATTATGTCCTCATCATAAACATGCTCTGTTATTAAGTTCCCAAATTTCATCTATACAGCATTCTAGAAACATTTGCGATGGTTGTTTAGTTTGGTTCGCCACTCAGAATAAACTTACTAAACATCAAGACCGCGATTGCAACCATATCAAATACATCTTACCTTGCACTGGAATAGTTAAATTACGTTATGGACTTGAACGTCCGGGGAATCTATTGGATTTCTCGGATCATAAAAATAAAATTATAGTTCCTTTTCTTGTTTACGCCGATTTTGAATCAATTCAAGTAGCACCTCCCCATATTCCTGCACAATCTGACTGGATACGATACTCATTTATTGAATATCTAGCAGAAGCCAGTGAGGAACTTGAAGTCTTGGCGCAAACAAAAGAACGATACATTGCCTTTTCGAAAAAATTAGATGTTTAAAGCTATACTGACAAAAACAATAAGTAGAGAGTTCATTCATTCAAATTAAGATTTCTTGATTCCATACGATTCGTGAATACTTCATTAGAAAAACTGGCATCCAATCTGAAATCCGAAAATTCATTCAAGTGTCTCGTACTTATCCGAATGAATTTCAATTAATAGTTTACCGTCAGTTTTCCGGAGAAAAAATTTATTTTATAATAAGTTAAATCAAACCCATATTTCAGACGAAGATTTTACATATGCTCAATTGACTTGGACTACATTCGAGAGCAAAACATTTGGTGACTCTATGCGCTTATATCTAAAGACTGATGTGCTTCTCTTGACCGATGTATTTGAAAACTTTAGAACAGTATGCTATAATGCATATGGCTTGGACGCTGCACTATACTGCTCCAGGACTCTCTTTTTCTGCCGGCTTGAAACTCATAAATATTCAAATTGAATTATTTACCGATATCGAAAAATTACATTTCATTAAAGAATCTATTCGACGAGGAATATCAAGTTGCATGCATTGTCATGCTAAAGCGAATTATCCATTTAAGAAAAAGAATGAGTAATTTCCTATGATGATTCGAAACTTCCTATGATAACTTCATATCTCTCATATTGGCATGCGAATAATTTATATAGTTGGGCTCTCTCACAACGGTTACCTTATGCAGAGTTGGAATGTTTAAGTCAAGACGAAATTGATAATTTAGATATACCGAACGTTTCAACAGATTCTCCAGATGAATACATCTTAGAACTTGCCGTCGAAGATCCTAAAGAAATTCATGACGAACACAATGATATATAGTTCTTGACTGAGACAATGTTCCACCAACATCGAAATTCAAGCAGACAAAACTAATTCCAAATTTGCAAAATAAAGAGAAGTATGTCGCTCATTATAATATCATCAGCAAAGCAGTTAGCATGATCTGAAAATACTAAAAATTCACCGAGTTCTAAAATTTAAACAATCGAAATGGTTAGAACAATACATTTCGTTAAATAGCACTATTTGACGCATAGTGCATGCATTAATTGTTTATTTTAATTTATTTTGTGTAAAGTGGTATGCTGGTTAATAATAGATAACTGGGAAAACATACAATGGAGAAAAAATTTGCCATTTTCATACCTGTTTTGTTTATTGGACCTATTATACGGTTAAGTCTGTATCTCTATGAGTTTGAATTTATTTGTAATATTATATGATTAGGATTGGTAAGCCCGTGTGAAAGAGACCATTGGTCTATTAACACAGCTGATAAACAAAACCTATCAATCAGGAATTCTTTCTCAAGGCTGGCTAAAATCGATATTTATACCCATTCCAAAGAAAAATAACGCCACTAGTTGTTCACAGTTTAGATTAATCAGTTTAATGAGTCACGCATTAAAAATTGTTCTGAAGGTAATACACCAGCGTATAT
>WYDF02006606.1:0-13862 GCA_009867245.2 Adranes taylori
GACGTATTTTACATATTTTAGCGTAGTTACATATTTGATTTAAATAGTGCAAGCTGTCTTGTATACAACGTAGACTGGGATTACATTTGCTACTGGGAAATTTAGAATGGGTCGGGCTATGATTCCATATTTCGTTATCAGGCCGCGGCCCATTTAGAATTTTCAGCAAATTCGCCATTGGGTCAGTCTAACACTGCTTGTTTATATTATGAATTGTGCTTAGAGGAATATCTATTACTATTTTATTTTAATAATTCGCTTTAAAATTTTCTGCTTTAATCTGGGTTCTTCAAATGTCTCTTTTCTTTTATCTCCAAATTCTCGTAGAAGGTAGTAGCACCATCATATGTTTGTGATATTAGGGGTAGATTTGTAGTGCAGCTTTTTCTTTCCAAAATTCATTTATTCAGGAAAAATTAATAAATTTAATCATTTTTTTAAAGAAAATAAAAAAAATATTTAAAACAATTGAAGTTCAACATTTCATAAATCATATATTTTGTTTCAAATTAAAAGATGTTTTATGAACGTATTGAATGTTTTCCTATTTCATTAGCGCATGAGGTAAATAAAATCTACTAAAATTTGACAGGCGCTAAAGAATGAACAAAACAATCTACATTTCATCATGTTACTTGCACGATATTACCTTGATGCAACTTCCAAATAAAAAATGTATTTTGATTTAATCGTAAAAATAACGAATACAAAAATCTAGCACATTAAGTGTCCAAAGACTTTTGGGGATTATTATCATTCATGACGGTTTTCAGATTTGCGAAAGTAAGATCAATTTTAAATTGCGTATAAATGATTGTTTTTTTGAATTGGCATCAAGAATACAAATTCAAATAAACTTATGAAGTTTGGAGTTTTTGAGTTATTATGTTTGGAATTACACCAATGATGATAAAAATTTATTTATTGTAAAAATATGTTTAATTTATATCCATTTTATTTGTCTAGTCTCTAGTATTTAACGTCAGTATTTAACTTTATTGGAGGTACGAAAATCAATAATCAAAAGAAAATATAGTTAGAGAATAGTTTTTAAATCTAAATCACCTGATTTTTAAATCTGAGATCGGAATAACTTTATTCTAACGATTTAGGTAATTCTTTTAGTGTACGTAAATGTAGAAAGATTTTAGAATAGCTACTCGCTTGGGTATTAAAGGGGAATTGCTAACAAAACTCCTATAAAATTTAGAAGGGTAAATGACATAAAAAGAAATTGAGCACAGGATCGGTTAATTTAATTAAAAAATGAAATAAAAACTAAATTGACGAAAGAATCAGATAATTTAATTTAAAAAATAAAATATAAAATTAATTGAACAAAGGATAGGATAAATTATTTTATTCGCTCCAACTAAACAGTGAAAATATATAAAATATTTTTCAAGTAGTCCTCGTATAATTAAGATTTTAATTTGCTTTATTTACTAAAAATTATGCATAGGCAAATGTTTCAATAAGTTAATTGTTTTGTATAAGTTAATTGTAACGTGAGTGATTAAACAATAGAAAAAGACACATCAGATGACACATCAGGAAATGAACTTTTAAACTGACAGAACATCCTAATTTTTTGAAATTTTAATGCATACTTTGTACAATTTGTTTGAAGTTGGGATCCTTATAATTTCCCAGAAATTTATTAACAACTTCTTTAAAGGAGCTCCAAGCTTCCTTTTCAATCTTTGTCAAAATGCTTCAAATTTTTCGTCCTTCATAAATTTTCGAATATATGGACTTACAAAGACACCTCACTTTGGCTGTAGATAATCCAGGAAATGCATGAAGGAAGTGCTTGGAACACCGACCTTTGTCTGAGCGTTTACGAATTGTTTTATATGAAGTGGAGCAAAGCTTTGCTATCAATTTCCAACTTCTCTCTTACTGACCTCTCTCTCTCTCTCTCTCTCTCTCTCTTAATCCAATGTTTACTCTTTTCCCTACTGTCCCACTCACACAGGAAACATGGCAATTACTTTTAAATCCCCACATATGGTCCACATGTGATCCTTGTATTTAAGTTTGTTCAAAATTATGGCTAAATTTTCGTTGCATTCTTTGTAGTGCACGGAATGTCCAACTGGTATTGAAGCATATTTGTTACCATTGTGGAGTAGCACTTGAGGCTTCTTTTACATAAGTCAATGAAGAGCCTCCATTCCTGTGCGTCATATTCAATTTGCAACTGTGCCATCAAGCCAGGAATATTGCTGCAATAAACTAAAGCAACATCTTCAGAAAAATAAGTAAGGAAATCATTTTCTCGTCTTCTAAACCATGAAAAAGAAACAGCAGGTGCCAACAAGTTTTTTTCATTTAGCCTAGAACCTAGTCGGTCTGCGGAATTTTTAGGAAGGCCCAAGCCTCTCACTAAATCTTTTAATTCAATTTGTGAGAAGAGTTGAGGATCGTTACTTCCTGCTGCATTGAAATCATCATCAGAGCCATAGTCCCCTTCTTCGGAGTCAGAAGATATATCTTTAAGTTTTCTGTTGGTTTAGGTATGGGTATTCAGGGACCATGAGGTACGGGACGCTCAGCCGATGCAATGTTTGGGTAAAGAATTCCTTTCCTATTTTTGGCGTTGAACCCATGCACATTTGAGGAACAAAAGTAGCAATAATCACTGTGGTTAGTTGGCTCCCTCCAGATCATTGGGATTCCGAAGTGAAGAGATTTTTGTTTTCCATTCAACGACTGTTTCAATTCTTCCACACAACTACAACACACGATCTGTGGGGCCCAAGATTTATCCTGGTCTCCCAGCTTGACAGCAAAGTAAGCATAGTACTTTCTTCACAAAATTTGTAATATTTCGTTGATGTTTCTTGATTATAAACTCACCGCAGTTGTAGCAAAATTTATTAGGATCATTAGAACAGCCCCTTGTAGCCATTTTACAAAACTGTCCACAATCATAAAAATAAATTTGAATCACTGATTAAAGTTCAGTTGAAAAAAACGAAGATTTAAATTGGAATAGAAAATTCTTATAAAAACACGTAGTCTAGACGTTAAATCATAGTTCTTATTCTGCATGCTATATTCAACATAGATTTTAATATACAAACACAATGGCTTAACAATAGTAGATATCATGGTTAAGTATCTTTAAGTATTTTAAATATCTTTATTGTTATAAACGATGAATAAATATAAATTTGCTGTAACATTTATCAGATCAAGAATCGTTTATCTTTTGAATGGCTAAATATAGCCAAACAATTTTGATCAATAATTTTTTATCAAAAACTTTAGTAACACTTATAGTGTATGTTTCTATGTTACTTTAGCTTTTGTGATTCTTTTTAAAACCTTCAAAGCCACATGAAGATTTCTAGGTCACTAGTTTACAATATATAGCCTAAATATATCCCATGATCAACTAGTTCATTAGTTCTTACTTGCCTTAGTTACCTCGTGTTGAAGAATTACTGACTTAGGTTAAATATACAAACAACTATTAACTATTGCATCTTAATCATTGCTAGCGGTAGTGGCGGAACGAAATAAATATAGTATTTGATTAATTAATTTTTTACTGAGTAACGTATGAGATATCCGCTCTGCTGCGCTTATGAATCGATGACGAGAATCACCAAAACTACCTGTTGATTTATGTGGAACGGAGAAATAGTCTGACTCGTTCATTGCAGTGCGATAAAAAATATTGACGTTGTCAGTTTTCTACATTTTACTGTATAAAGCAGATATACCAATAACCTACCGAATCATTAAAGTAAAATTATTTTTGACTACGGCTTTAAGGCAACATGAAAATATACTTTGCTTTTTCTTATAGTTTCACGTACGTGAAAAGATTTTCAATGTTTCTTGTGTTGGATTAGTGCACTTGTTCATTATTCTTAATATATAAATATCAAGAAGTCCAGTTTTTAATTTAAATATACACCTTCATTTTTTCTCATCGCTTTATTTCGTTGAACTTGTCGTTTGCTTTTAGTAGCATTTGAGCAGATTACCACACTAATTGTAATCATACTGTCACGTTTATTTTGTGACTAGAGATTGCTTGAACCCGAACTGGATAAATAAATTCTATCACCACTTATCGTCCATTCAATCCTTCCTGGATCAAAGAGCAAAAGTTAAGTTAGGATGTCCTGTTAAGTTAAAATTTATAAATTATTCTATTTGGGGGTTTTGAATAAACAAACACTATTCAATGAGAAATTAAATAATAATTATCCGAGCCCTTGCTTGAATAAGTCAAATAATCTACCTTACTAAACCAATAGAACATCCACTCAATAAAAAACGTATAATCAAAGGCTACGTTAGAATAAAATATTTGCTTGAAAACATAACGATAAAAATCAAATTATGCCTCTCAATAAAATTCATATTCAGTTAGCGTAATCTAAATTGACAAATTGTTATATTATTAGAATTTATTTTTCCAAATAAAATCAACTTAGTTATTCAAAATAATCAACATGATTTATTCAAGAAAATAAAAAGACTGAAAGGTGTTTGAGTTCTCCAATTAAGTATATAATAAAATATTATTTCAACTTACATTTTATATTTCAACTACATGTTTCGCAATAAATATGAATGATAAAGTTACGCATATTAAAGCTAAACTTTTAGTACTAACCTGTAATAAAATTCTGCACGTAGTGCCGCGAACTTAATAATAGTTTAGCTTACATAAAGCAATCGATTGTGCTGTCCTCTACGCCCTACGGGGAACATGTCGTAACTAAAACTCATTCTATCCCATTCCTACGTATTGAAGTCTATTTAACATATTTTACTAATCTGCTCTCTTTAATCACTGAGTTATTACCTATTTCTTCTGACTCAAAACCTCTGCTTGCAATAAATTTTCCCCTTCAGTCCTTCAGATATCACACAGCCGCGAGCTATTCACGTGTGCTTTATCGCGTCCCTTTTAGAACCTGTATTACAAGTTTTAAAGAAAGTGAATGTATCTAATATGGTTCGTATCGCAGAAGTATATATTAAAAAGTTTAAAGAAAGTGAATGTATCATTCTTTTGGCGTTACAATACTTGTAGAGACATACTGTTTGTTATAGATAAGATTTCTTGTATTTCTATTTGTAAATACACCTACTTTGTTTAAGAAATAAGTTTTGGATGTTACGGTTTTAATAATTCTATTAATATGTGTACTCAATTTTATTCAATCGTAATACCCAATATTTTATTTCTATTTCTTATTATTCTCTGTTACAATTACTTATTATTGTCTACTATACTTAAATAAATAAATCCTTCCCATTCACATAGCTCCTTCTTACCCCTATCCGTAACTCCCTTATTAAATGCTATCTACCTTTTTTTATATTTATTTCAACCCTAATCCTCCTTATTATTTCTAAACCCTTTCCCTCCTTTCCTAAACTTTATCGCCAGTTTTCCCTCGATTCCTTTTCTCTCACTCCATTTAATCTCTTCATACTCTTTTAGCCTATGCTTTCATATTTCTTCATTCTTTCCACATATCCTACACTTTCTTTCCTGCTCTTTCACCGAACATTTATTTCCATCCTCCTCGTTACCACATCTAAACCATGCAGTAATACTTTTTTTGTACACTCATTCCTTGATACTAAATATCTTGCCATATCATCCTCAACTATAATCCACCTATACTTACTATTATATGTGCTTTCTTTTATTCTTGCATCTCCACTTACTTCATTCTTTCTATAATCGTACTCTCTGTATCTTCTCCTCCAATCATATATTTGAACCATCTGTCCGTTGACCATCCAATTCTCATATTCACCTTTTTTCTGCACATAATCCAAACATTTACACTTCCTTTTCTCTCCCCATTCTTCATTCCTCCCAAGTATACTTCCCTAACCAATCTGCTTCCTTCATCCTTCCATATTGAACTCTCTCCAACTTCTCTCTTTCATCAACAGTCCATACATCCGCCCCGTACATCATTATGTTATTCATAAACACATTCATAATCATCATTCTCACAGACTTCCCAAACTTTCGGTTCCATACCATCCGCATTCGCTCTATAACTCCTTTAGACTTCTTAGTGACCATTTCTGCATGTTCATTACATGACCCGTTTTGAGTTAATAAAAACCTAGATTTTTGTATGTTTAACCCTTTCTATCATATGGTCTCCTATCTTGAATACATTATTCTCCTTTCCATATTTTATTCATCCCTCTTACTAAAGCCTCTAACCCTTTTTCATTCAGGCATTCCCATACATCAACAGGCATTCTATTAGGTCCAGCTGCGCCTTTCTGTGCTATTTTTTCTGCTGCTCTCTTCACCTCTTTTATATTAATTTCAACAACATCTCCCTCCCCAGTCATTTCCTTTCCCCTTTTCACCATGCCCTCCAATTACCTTCAAGTTTTCTTCCAAAAACCTTTCCTTCCTACACTTCTCTTCCCAATCTCTTACACTTAAATTACACCTTGCTCTTTTCTCCCCCATTATCACCTTATTTCTCAAATATCTCCATATTTCCCTTTCACTACTCAATTTACTTAATTCCTACTCTTCTTTTTTCTTGCCCTTTCCTTCATCTTGTAATCCTCCCTTATCAATGCATCCTTAGCTCCTTTATACTCCTCCCACTCACTTTGACCCTCCCTCGCTTTCCTCAATAACTGTCTAACCTCTCTTTTCTTCCTTATCCATTCCTCATCCACCTGTAGATATTCCCTTTCAAACCCATCTCCCACCATCTTCTTCTTCTGAGACTCTATCTTCCAACCCTATCTTCTGGAACAACTATCTCCCACTCTTGCTCATACCTTAGTCCCTTCATACATCTTTCTTATCATATCACATAAATTCCTATCTATACTCGTACCCTCCATCCTTTTTCAGAACCACTCTCTATTTACTTTATCAAACGCTGGACTTCAAAAACAGAAGATATAATTTTTTTCTTTTCATATTTCCTGTTGAATTATATAATTAAGAGTTACGATGTCACCCGTTGTACCCATACTCCTTGTAAATCCAGTGTATATCGAATTCCAACATTCTGTTCAAGATTTTTCCAAACAGCCTATCGCCCTGCAAGTTTCTACCTTGCCCTATCTCCTCTTTTATAAACCCCCACCATTTCTCCTCTTTTTCCATTCCTCTGGTATATTACTTTTACACTTGCACATCTCATTCAATCCTCTCGCTAATTTTGTCATTCCTTGTTTGTTCAAACACTCTATATCCATTGGTATATTCCAACTTCTCCCATACAACTATCCTTCTTTGCTCCGTCAATTTCCTTCATTTCCTCCTCAACAGTAATATCATTTCCCCAAGACTTTTCCACACACTTCCTATTCTCCCTCTCTTCTTTCCTTTACCTCGATATTTCTTCCTACATTTTAATTCCCGCTCACTCAGATTTATATTTCCCGCTGATGCTTCCATCCTCTCTCTTTTGCGCAAATATTTCCATAATTCGTTCTCTGTTTTTATTTCTTTATTTCATCACTTTTCCTATTAAGAATTTCTGCTTCAAATTTTTGTTTTCACCACACAACAAACAATGTACCTTCTTCATACCCCTCCATTCCTATTTTCTCTAACAAACCTCCACCCTGTTTCCACGGAAAAAATCTATCGTCACCTATCCACCAAAAAATTCTATCTGCATCTCATATCCTAATTCAATTCATCTCCTATCCTCACTCATTCCACACGCTCTCTTCCATATTTATCTACGAACAGTATTTTATTATTCAACAAATTATTAATCCATCTCTTGAGATAAATCTTGAAGCGATGGCTTAATTAGAGGTCCACTTTTTTATAGATAATTTCCATGAGACGAAATTTATGGATACTATTTTGGCATTTTTCTTCAAGTTGTGTGGGAAAAAACCATATTATTCCTGGAATTATAGAAAATTGATAATGTCTTAATAAATTTTTTTTTATTTTTACATAAATTGATACTTGTTTGGAAATGGTTTTCTTTTTCGAAAAAATGGTCGATATTAATCTTGTAGAGAATTCTATTACTTTCCAAAATGCTGAATACGGCATTGTTCGGGAAGTTGTCATTTATTATAGACACGAGGTCACGAGTCGCACGCTTTTCCACTTTTAGTTACTATAGATCTGGCCAGCTGATTGCTTGAAATGAGAATTGAACTTATGAATTGCCCTTCTAAGCGTACAAATATTGGGAAACATGTTAAAGCATACGAGGATGATGACAGTTACAGCTAAAGCTGCGATAGATCGAATGAGATAGGTATGGCAGCAGAGATTTGGTGAGTCAGTGCATATGGGGTTATGGATTATGGAGGTGTATGTAAAGAGTATTTTGATGTATGGCACTGAAGAATGCACAGTGAGTGAGAGAAATGATATAGAGAGGATTCAAATAGGATGTATGAAGGGGAAAGCCTAAGTGTGTGAGCAGGAAGAGGGGAATGATTTATGAAAGGGTTGGATGTGCTATGGATGAATGGTATCGTAAAATGAGGGACGAGAATTGTAACATAAATGAGGTGATAGAATGGATGAAAAATGCATTAAAGCAAGAGCGGTTTGTAAGATTAAGGGAAAGAAGATTCAACGGTAGATATAATTATAATTATAATGATTAAGGGTAGAATACCAGAGTATTTGATGAGGTTGGAAGTATGAAGGAAAAAAGGATGGTTGCTACATTTACGGGTGGGAGCAAGGAAGGAGGGAACAGATATTGGATGAGGATAGGATATGTGGAAAAAAGAGGGAAGATGGAAGCTCTGGGTAGAGGAATGTGAGGGTTTGGAATGAAGTGACGAGAAACGAAGTTTGCCTCAAATTGGAAGAGTTGTATGGGATCGTACGGGAGAGGATTACTTACTTACTTAATTCCTTTCGCTCTTATTCAGAGCATAGGGCTTCGACGAAGTTTCTCCAGGGCACTCTATTTCTAGCGAGAACCCTTAGCTATGCAAAAGTCTTTCCTTCCTTCTTTGCCTCTTCATCTATAGTCCTTCTCCATGATGTCTTTGGTGTTTCACGTTTCCCTGCGGATTCCAAAACAAACCTTGTCTCTCCACAGCATCCTGATTTTTTCGGAGGGTATGTCCAATCCACCGCCATTTTCTTCTGTTGATTTGAATGGAAATGGATTCCTCTCTCATTTGATCCCACAGATCTTCATTTGGTCAGAAGATTTGGAGAATTTTTCTGAGGCATTTTTTCAGGAAGACCTGCAAGCTACTGGTGATTTTGGAGGTGGCCTTCCAAGTCTCACAACCATATAATAGCATTGTTTTCACATTGATTCTGAATATTCGGACTCTGGTGTTGTGGAAATCTCTCTTGCCCTCCAGAGTGAACACAGCTGAATGAAGGCCCCATTTGTCTTGCGGATTCTTGGCGTGACACCTGCAGCTGCACTACCATCATGAGTAAGTTTGCTCCCAAGATACATGAAGTCTTACTCATTTTCACTGTTCTAATTGTTCATTCTCAGTGCTCTTACATGTCTTGTGTTTATCTTCATAATCTTTGTCTTGGAGGGTTTACTTTCAGATCCACTTCTTGGCTTCACACTCGGGGTCTTGAAGTTTATTTTCCATATTAATAAGGTTCTGTGAGAGTAGGCAGATATCATCTGCAAAATCTAGATCCTCCAGTCATTCAGTCAGCTTGCACTGTGTGTCCCTCTATTTTCCTCATCACCTTATCCAGAACCAATAGAAAGATTGTTGGGGACAGAATACATCCCTGGCGAACTCCTAAGTTGATTGCGAATGGTTCCGTGATTTTCCCGTCGTGGATGACACGGCATATGTAGTTGTATGTTTCTTTCATTACTTTTGTTATCTTCTCCGGGATCTCGTATTTCTGCAAGTTTTTTCACGTACTGCCACTTTTAAGGGAATCGAAGTCCTTTTTCAAAATCTACGAAGATGAACGCTAGTGATAAATTTGACTGTTCGATAATAATACGAAGCGAATTAATTTGGTCGGTACAAGAACAATGACTTCTAAACCCTGTTTGATTCTTCTTTATTTGTGATTCCACTTCTGCCTTGATTCTGTTGAGGATCACCCGCGTTAACACTTTACTTGGAATTGATAGTAGGGAGATTCCTCTTCTATTATGACAGTTAGTGGTGTCCCTTTCCTTGTGTAATTTAATGAGGAGTCCCTCTATCAATTCCTGTGGCAAGTTGTTTTTGTTTCAAATCTTCTTGAAGAGAGGGTTCAGAAGATCAGTGGCGGGGTCTGGGTCAGTTGATTGGAGCTTTGCTGACATATCAGCTCCAGGAGCCTTTCCGTTTTTCGCTGCCCTGATCTCCTCCTTGGAGGGTGGGTCAGAGTTAGTTGCATTTCCTACTCCTTCTCTATTCTGTACAATTTCTTCTTGTTTAGCCTCTTCCTCACTTTCTCTATTGAGCACCTCCATGATGTTGCGGTTTACTTGTTACAGATTTAATCAAAGCAGTATCGTAATTTGTTTATAATTACTATACTGCTTTTTATATCTTATTCTGTTTGTAACATAATTTGCTCTTGCATGAGATTCAGGGTTGGCTTAGGAATTCGTTGTTTTTCTGATTGCTTAATTTTTATAATAAACTACACAATTCATATATATGATAAACACAGAAAGGCAATAACAAGTTTCAATAGTTTGGTTTATTGTTCTAGTATTTATAACTTCAAAAATATGCCTCGAAGCGCGATTTTAAATGAATGACAATAATGTTGATTCTAAATATAATTCAAAATTTGTTAGGCTGATCCATTTCTCTTCTTCCATTCAAAATAATAAAGCAAATAAAGCGTGACGAACTAAATATGGTTGTATATATTATATTGTATTAGACTTATTCATCTATGAGTATGGCTCTGGAATGAACTTCTCCTCTGTACCAACGGCGTTGAAGTTGACTGGATTAAATAAATTGTCCTTGGTTGAATAATACGTAGATGATGATCGAATGGACCATTGGCGATGCAGATTCTTATCGATGCGCTGTTGGCGTAGGATTTCCGTAAATATTCGCGCAGGCGTAGAAATGCGTTGAAACGTTATGATAATTGACTTTTTATTGATGAATAATGATGCTGACGATATTAACTAATAATTTGCTTTGACGGAATGAATTTGGCCTCTGCCGAAGTACTGAAATTGGAATCGGTGATGTCGTCGGTGATGCCGTCGTTCTAGGCGTAGCCTTCTTCTCATGTGACTCTCCATATCTTGCATCGATGTCAAAAATAATATGAGAACAAGAGTAGAAGAAAATGATAATTAATTGGGAATCGAAAGATTCAGCAGAAGTTGTGTCGTCTGATACTTAACCTTTTATTTGTTTCGTAGAAATTTCGTCGAAATTTATTTTTATTGAATTTTATTTTTTTACTTATTATATTCGTAGATTAATATATTGTTTGAATATTTGATATTTTACTATAACGCTTTAAGATCAGATCAACACTGGCTGCAATTATTCTCGCTGACCAAAAGGAATTGACTAGGCTATTGGGTTCTCGGCTATTGGGTTCTCGCAGCCAACCAAAGACAACAACTCGAAAATTGCATCTGCCTTGATTCTGGTCTGGAAGGCTTCTTTTATGCTAATTTTCTGGCAAGGGAAGCATTCATTTCTAAAAGTGGTGGAATTTCTAAAAGTGGTGACTCACATCAGCGGTGGAAATAATAGCTTGATGCGTCAAAATATCTAAGTATCTCATAGAAAAACGTCTCCCTCAAAAAAATACGTCCAATTCCAACAAATATCCAATCAGATTGTTAGGCGCCCAAAAGGGTAAAAAGCTGAACGAACAGTCAGAGAATTGATGAAATTTCCTGTCCGAACTTGCGTAAGCCGGCAAACGAAAAATATACGTTAAAAACAGTCGCTTCATAAAAAACTAGCCATCGTAAAAGAAATACTTAAATTGTAGACCTTAAAATATATGACAAATAATATCAAAGGGAGCCGTTCGTCGTTTCAGCAAGTATAAAGCTTTTGCCGCGTTCGTATGCTGCCGGCTTCCTATTGGCTCGTTACCTGATGGTGTTTTTTATTTGTATGTAGGTTGTAGAAGCTGTCGGCCTTATATCTTAACCGTTTTCTTCCTGGCTTTTATTTCTTTACATTTATGATTATACAGGGTGGGATTTTATATATATTTGTTTCTTCTTAGTTTAACTAATTTACTTACCATTAATTGATTGATTAATATATATATATATATATATATATATATATATATTAGATTACATTTAATTATACATTTTATATTTCTTTGATGAATTAGATTAGTCCATTTGGATATATATTATTAGAGGATGATTTATTAAGGAATTGTTTATTGCGATTATTAATTAATTGAATAAATGAGAATCCGATGTCAAAGTGTTGTCAATTTGCATTTTCCATATCCCGTAATTTATGATGGTGGGGGAATGGGCGCTGAATCTAAGCTACTTTTGACTAGAAGTGGATAATGGTCTGGTGTGAATGAAGTGCTGGAGAACCACTCTGGCTCAATAAATTGGATAAGGCTTTCAGTGACCACTATATGATCAATAATTGAAAGGCCAGTGTCACAGAAAGTAGGTTCTGTATTTCTGATACGTTGAAGTGGAAATTGAGTGAAACAATTAGTATGAATTTCGCCGTTTGAATTTGTTGCCGAATAGCGAAAATTCACGCGGTGAACGTTAAAGTCGCCTATAATTATGGTTTTCGGAAGAAGCGATATGAATTGAAGAAAATCTTGAGAAATGGTTTCTGTGGGTGGGTTATAATAAGAGAAGAAAATGACTGTGAGATTTGTGAAATGAACGTTTGCAGCCACACACTCGAGATATTGGAATTGTGAAGGAATGTGGAACGGAGTACTTGCATAATTACTATGGATGGCCAAAGCGGTTCCTTTCATGCTACCTAAGCGACCATTTTGCAGAAATAATTGAAATATTAATGTCGCGTTGAATTTTGATTTCTATAATGGAGAGGATATGTACTTTGTCGGATAAAAGGAGATTTATAATAGGATAAATTTTATGCCGTACTCCACAGCCATTCACAGTTCCAATCCCTAACTCCATTGAATTGGAATAATCACGATTGAAACCGTGTTGTTGGAGAAGCCCTTGTCTGATCCTTTGGGTAGCGAGTTTCTGGTGTATTTTTCCAGTTTGGTTTTCCAGGGCCGGGGTTTTCCGTGCAGTCCCTGGGAGTGCACGGTTTGTGTCGTTGGACAGTTTGACGTCCAGCGGCGAGAATATTTTTCTGAAAGTTTGTTTCAGTCTATGATTGCAAGTATGGCAGAAAGGAAGAAATTAATTAAATTAAAAAGATAGAGTGGAGGTTGAAAGAGACAAAAAAGCAGAGAAATAATTAGTTAATGAACGGGTGAATTTAAATTGGGTAAGGAGAAGAAATGTCAAATGAGAGAAAAAGTCACGGAGATTTTTCCTATGCCCACTAGCCGTTTAGGTCCAATCGCATTAGTTAGAAAGCCCTACGACCATCAGCAATGGCAGCTACCTTTGTGATGTTTTTTTTTTCTTCTAAATATCTCTTCTTCTTGCTTCTTAGGGCGGATATTAGACCACACCGGTGAAATAAAAAGAGAAAAGAAAACATACAGGAATTAAATTGTTATATGTCTTCATTTAAATTCTTATAATTAAGTATTTCAAAGCGTTCTTTATGAAAGCTTATACAATAAGCTAATATAACGCAGGTAGCTGGTGTGTTTTCGGTCAGCTTAATTAGCTGCTAGATAGGCAGCTTAATTAGCTGCTAGATATTTCCGTGAATTGACCAATTCTATCGACTATTCACGATAGAATTTCGCTCTGGCTCGTACAATCCCCATATAT
>WYDF02006617.1:0-13862 GCA_009867245.2 Adranes taylori
GTCCATCTCAGAAAAGGAAGACCGGATATAGAAAGGGCCGATATTCAGCTTGCCGACGGATCAACGTTCTCACACCTCAAGGTTGATGAGAGATACCTGTATCTTGGTAAGAGTGAAAGTCATATACATGATGCAGTCAGCATCAAAGAAACTCTAAGCAGCAAATACAAAAACACCATTAATAAAATTTGGTGCTCCGAATTAAGCGGAGCCAACAAAGTTGTCGCCATAAATATGCTTGCTGTTCCGATACTACTATATAGTTTTGGTACTATAAAATGACAATCTTACGCGCTGAAAGACGAGCTGAAAATCGTTGATTGATCTACAAGGAAAGTGATGCATATTAATCGTAGCATCCATCCTAGGTCTTCCGTGCCTCGTGTTTACCTTCCGCGAAATGAAAGTGACTGAGGTCTTCTGAGTATTGAGTCAATGCATGGCCGTATGGTAATAGGAATGGCTAACAGGGTTATGAACTACCTAGGTAACCCTCTTATAAATTTGTGCACGAGCACGAAGCGCCGAATTGGAGCTATCACCACATGTAACATTCAGCTTTCCTAAGATCTGCTGGCCTGTGACCTGAAACTGAGGGATTTATTCTTGCGTGCCAAGATGGTGTCATAAACACGATACAAACTGCCGGGCATGTAAATCTCAACCAAAGACGCTACTTCATATTCTTTCCGAATGCCCGGTGTATGCTAGAACCAAATACATCCTGCGCCATAGTGCCGCCATAAAAGTGCTATATTTTCATCTGCGACATTCTTACGGTATAGACAAAGACACGGTTGCACCCTATGTCTTTAAGGATATTGAGATCGTAGTTGAAAATGACACCGTTAAAATCTTTTGGAACTACGATTTTCCTACAACCTATCAAATAGCCGCAAACAAACTGATATTGTGTTATTAGATTCCACTAAGCGGAAGATATTCCTTATAGAATGTTTAGCCCCGCTGATAAAAATATTGAGATTAAGGAACGAGAATTCGTGGCTAAATATCAGGATTTGCTTTGCGATCTAAGGATCCAATATCCACGACATTCCATCAAATTGGCAGTCTTCATCATTGGAGTCATGGGAGGCGCCAGGTCTTCCCTAATAAACTATATTAAGACTTGCGAGACCAAAGCTGAAAAATTAGCAAGTCAGGTGCAAAAGGCCGTAATCCTGGGCACTTTGAGTTTACTTCGGTCACACGACCCGCCTATGACGTAAGGACTTACTCTGTTGTTTAGAGAGTCGTTACGTGACATCTGCCCAATGATGAATCTCGTGTATGAGCCACAAAAATAATAATAATAAAAACTGCTATTAGCGGTGCTGATAAAGCAAAATTTAAATGTGGTGACAAAATAATGATACGGAAAGCAGCGGAAAATGGAGGTAATTTCAACCACACACTATAAATGGTAAGGTATAATCGGAAAATACTACTGGCACGTAACGTTTTTGATGCAATGCGAATGCCACTAGTATACATTTATTTACACATATATAAAATTCTATATGTATAACGTTATCTGCGAATTTTGAAGAGAGATTTGTCTTAGCTTATAATTTCTTTTTCATGGCTCTCTAGTTTCAACTGACTTTTTAATGGCATAATGAACTTTTCTTATTTACTTAGAAAACCGTTGCTAGTTTTGAGCTCATGTTATCACCACTTTTCAGTGTATAAGGATTTATATTCGCTCATAATTTGCGTATAACAGGCTCACACAGTGAATTATCAGAGACGCAGGTTGCAACTTCCGTTCCATACGACTGGGCAAACAAATTTTCGCATCTTGTGGGCATAATTCACAATGGACAACCAAACCTATATTTTGCACAGCGAGCAAATTCGCACTTAAGAACGATTTGTTTAAAATGGCGTTAAATTAATTACAGAAAAAAAAAACGAAGGCCGATAGAAAGAAACTATTTACATATTTGAAATCAGCGTTAAAATTCTTTAAGATTCAGCTGTTATCATTCTTATAGTTTTCTAAGTATTCTGAAATTTTTTCAGTTTGATATAAATTTTTTTTGGTGAACCTTGTACATTATCTTATTGTAAAGATAATTTGACATACTTTAAGATGTTGACCACAGGATGTGACGTTTTGGCGTCGTATCCAATCGGATATGGCCTGTATAAAATGGGGGAATATTTCAATAAACCATATTCGTTTTTCAATTTATCATGCGGACAGCTAAAGGTTTTCCTAACTAAAGACTCACTATATGGTAGAAATGTAAAACACAATCGTTTCGAAATCATCCATCGACAATATAAAGTGGATTAGAAACTTTTATATAGAATATTATGTATATTAATAAAGGTTACTTTATTGGTTTATGGATGTAATCAAACAATGAGATATATGCGGCGTCCATGGTAGAGACTGTGGGTTAAACTCAGAGATACACAGTATACAAGTATTATATTTAAGGTGGTACTCAGGAAAATATAAATTAAAGTTTCATTTAAAGTAGTTAGATTTAATGAAACATTTAGTTTGCTTAACAAAATATTAATTGAAGGGTAAAAAGTATAGTAACAATTTAATTAAACATAATGACAGATTCTAACTACCTTTCCATAATTAAAGAATAGTAAATAAGTCTACATGAAGTTACAGATTAATTTAAAACATAATAAGAGTGTTTTTAGTTTATTAAAAATTATATATGTAATTTATGTAACTTGGTTAAACAACCAAGCCTTTACACTTTTATTGCAACATAATAATTAATAAAAATAGGCCTTATATTCTTGTGTCGATATCAGACGCCATAATAAACGGAATTGTATAGTCGAGAATTAAACTATAGTCGAGTTTGATTTTTAACTTTTCATTGGGAAAGCTACAGTAAAACTGCATCTTATATATCGAATCCCTCAACAAAGTTTTTTAACTATTTTTCCATTATCAAACCTTAGCCTCTGTCTCTGACATTGACTTAACCCTCCTAATGGAATGCATGTAATTTCCGTTTCGGCTAGCAGGTGTAAAACTTAAAATATTTTTGCTATATACATTGCGAGTTTAGAATATTTGTGGTTGTCAACTAGATTTATAATTTAGTTCTCCGTTCTAATTTAATACTAATTACGGTTTCCAAATAGCTGGCTTAAATTTATATTTAGTTAAATCCTTATATTTTTCGCTACGTCATATATTTTTCGCACTATAATTTAATTTTTATTTTTTCAGGTAAGTGAATATTCTTCCTAGGGCATAGCGAATTATAGACAATGATTTCGTAAGTAATTAAGAATGCCATTCACAACTCTTTTTTTATGAAATTTTTATTTAATTGTTTCATATAAATTTAGGACATTCAGCCTTTTAGGATATAGTAAAACTTAAGTTATACAAAAGATTTTGCAAATTTTCTCACTTTTTTCTCTTAAATAATGTTTGTGGTCAATGGTGTCACTGAAAATGAAGTGCGCCATAATGTCCATAGCCTTAAGAACACTGCTTCTATGAGCGATGATCAAATTTCTATTTTTTTTTTTACTAAAGAAGTGTTTTAAGTAGCTTCTGTTATTACTGTGTACAAACGTGGTTATGTTGCCGACAGTTAGACGAGTTAGTTTATTTTCTGCTATAGCTAAAGTATTTGAATCAACAATCTGAAAAACAGCTATACCCACAATTTTTACAAGAAATTTCTTCAATTTTGAAAATTTTTTAAATATTTTTATTATAATATATTTACAAATTTTATATTTTAAAATTTTTATCAAACAATGTTTGAAAATGTAAAAAAATCAACAATTTTGCCCAAAACCAATATATAATATTTTACAAATTGTAAAATTTGCAATTTTTTTAACAAAATTCCGAAAAAAATATACGAAAAATTTATACAAGAGATTTTATAAATTTTGAAACTTTTAAAATATTTTTTCAAATTTTTAAATTGTTTAAACTAGGTAGAAAATAATTATAAATATTTTTAGGAGCAGAAACAAATTTTATTATCTACTTTAGTGAAAAATGTTTTTAAATTAAAAGATTAATTAAAATTTCTTTTTAAAAATTAAGATAATTTTTTATTTTAAAATTTTCTCCGATTTTGAAAAATTGAAAAAAATCTGAAAGTTAAATAAATAAACCAAACAATTCTTTTTTTAAAACTAATGGTAAAATAAAATATTCCTAAATTAGTTAAGAAAATGTAAATAATTACTTTATTCGATTTTAAAATATAACATATTCTAAATTATCTTATAATAAAAATTAAATCTTTATCTATAAAAAATAATAAACTAGTAAAAAATATATTCAGGCACCCATTTCCACCTAAAAAAATTATTTATGTTTATAATGTAAAGTCATTGTTTCATAATCTATACAAAATAATACTAATTCCAATATAAATTCATACATATAAAATAAATTTTATTTTAAAAATAATGATATATGAAAATTACCTTTATAATAATTTTCATATATTAATTATAATTTTAATAAAAAATTAAGTTATCAGTATAAAATTACCTAGAATTTTCCATCAAATATATATATTTATACAAGTATATAATATACATGTAAAAATTCCATTGTTGTTTTACTTGTCTACAAATATTTTAAACAATTATAAATTAATTGTTTTAAAATAATTTCTGTAATGTTGATTAAAATTTAGTAAATAAACCTATTTTATATTATTAATAAAAATTACATATAATTTAACATAAAATATATATTTTCATACAAGTTCATAATATATAAGTAAAATTTATACTTATTTTTCTCTTCTTTACATTTAATTTAAGGTAATAAAAATTAATTGTTTTAAAATAATTTCTCTAATATTGATTAAAATTCATTATATAAATAAAATTGTAGTTGAGAAACTGATTGTGTTTTTATCATACAGAACAATGAAATACGTACAATTTTTAATATCACTAATCAATCAAGTTCCAAACCTATTTTCAAGCCTGAAAAATTATTAGCAATTTGCTTTGTTTATATTTATTTAATACTTTGCTATGTCTATAAAGATTTTCATTATTTCTGTAACGATACAAAGCGCACACATGAAAATCCTATTAGGAGTGATTTTTGTTGCTTCAACACAATTGAAGTTCATTTGAAAAATGTGTCTTCTTTATTGGTTGTAAATTATACTACATGGTACCAAATTATTTAAAATCATGTACCACTTTTTTAGCTTTAACAGTCGCACTGGGAAGGTATACGTGTACTATAAAAACGTGGAAGAGGAGGGTTAACTGCTGACCCCACGTTTTGTAGAACTTGGAATAGGGGGGTCAGTGCCTAACCCCAGTTTTCGTTGACCTTATTGCAATATTATATACATAATATAACTGTATTACCTATGCCAAAAATGTGTTAACTTTTTGTGTCTTGGACAAACGTATTTAACACATTCAGAGCAATATTTCATATATTTTCGGTCAGCATATCGGAGACATATGTGACATCGACCCTTTGTTGGTAAATTTTTAACAGCTGAACGAGTAGCTACTCCAAGAGGTCTCTTAATGGTAGGTTGAAGTAGGTTGGTCTTGTTTGCATTCAAAACCAAATATTTTCAGAGCTGAGACGTACAAATTTTGTAGACTTTTACTATATTCAGAACGATTTTTTATATTCACTTCACACAGTTGTGTGCTCAATTCTTTCAAATAGAACTTTCGTCCTGATTTACGCTTTGAATATTCATGGGCCCATTGGTCTTTGGCACTACTAAATATTATATAAGCATTATAGGCAATAATATCACTCAAATTAAAAAAATGGCCAAGGTGGCCAATGGCCATTTTTTTTATTCTTGTGCCACGTCGGTAACTATACCCTCTAACACATTTGTCAAGAGTGTCTACACCTGCTTTCGTTGAATTGTAATACAACATAATTTCTGGTTGTTCGTTTATAACCTCCATGTCATGATGGTATGAGGATAAAACAGTGACGACTTTATTTTTTTGCATATAGCTCACTAAGGTTTCGTTAGGCCTAAAAGCGAATCGAATAGTACTAGGTAACGTATTTTTCAATGCCGCTGGTCTCAATTCTTGTGGAACATCTTTTTTATTACTCTTGATAGTCCCAATAACTGTAATTTTTTTTCAATAGTTCTACCGTAAATGTTCTGTCCATAGTTACATTACGACCACTGTTTTGAAGCCTATCTAGTGATATCAGACGTTTCACAACTGGACCACTTATAATCTGCGGATTGATTGGAATTCTTTCCGCAGTATGGTTCTGCAGCAAAACAGTAATAGTTTTCCGAGTCGCAAATGAGATTCAAGTTTATACTCTATATTCTCCATATTTCCCAGGAGAATATGGAGTGTAAACTTCTACTCCATATTTATCAAGTTTTGTATGTATGTATACTCGAAATTTACACCTACGTGAAAAGTAATAAGTTCTTCATCTATCACTAGGGACTCCGATAAAATTTGGAGACATAAAATTTGGAAATTTGTTTGTAATGCGATACCATAGTTCTCGGGCTGCTTCAAAATTGTCCATTTCTTTTCGAATAGAATAGGCTGCTGCAAAATAGAGTGTATTGTAATCGTCAAATCGGATACATTTCTCTAATAATAAGTGTCTATGTTTTGCAAATGTAGCTCTATAAATAGGCAAATTTTCTACACCAAGTAACTCTGCGACTGGATCTATATTTTGCTTATATGCACCTGCTGTTATCAAAAATCCCATGTAACCGGTTATTTCTTCTTTATTTCCGGTTATTTCAAAAATAAAACAGTTTAAATGATTCAAGTGCGATGGAGGGGTTTAGCCCTCTTTTTAGTCTAGGAGCTTCTTTCATTATATTGGCAGCAATATTCCTTCTTCGTGTTATTGGATTTGATTTCCAAATAGCATCTAATGGAGCTATCATATCAACATTAATTTGATTTATAATTACCTTACGCCTAGGTCCACGCCTTTTAGTATTGTCTAAAAGACAGGGAGCCTCTATAAACTTGAACTTACACCTATAATTATTACTTACAAATATTCTCACTTTCGCTACTTTCGGATTCAACGTCGCTGTCTGAGCAGTTATCATTTGAATTCTCACTATTTTCGTCTAGTTGTTCACTGACATTGTTTGAAGCCTCAGCCTGTAGCGGTTGCAACTCAAGCTCTGATAAAAGTTAATAAATTGATAGAAGGTGTATATACAATATTTCTGCAAAGCAGATTTGTACGATTTGACACACTTTGCGTTACTACAATCGCCATTTCTCCGTCGTAATCAGATCCATCCGAACTTTGTAAATCGGTATCAAGGTATTGTTGATACTCAACATCATCATCTTCATAAAGGGCTTTTTCTAATTCACTGTCTGTCAAATAGTATCGATTCATTATAGTATGTGTATTTCGAAACGTCACGTAAAACACACGGCAGGGAAATAAAACAAAACGTCTACATGTAACGAATACCGGCAAATGAATACCTATTGTGTATTGCCGCGCTCGCTGAATGCATTGGATTATCGCCGCGTGCGGGCGTTTTATGTACTAACATTTTTAGCGCATAACCAATGGGGCTATAATAATAAATTTTATGTCAAATTGTTCACTGATTATTAGGGATAAAAGTCATAAAATATTGGCAAAAAATATTTAAAAGTGTAGAAGATATTTAAAAATAACTAATCGGGGGTCAATCGCTGACCCCCCTCTTCCCAGTGCGACTGTTAAAAGCAAATAGAAAGTGTTATTCATAGACTGTGCCCTATATTCCATCGACGAGATTTATGTTTATTGTAACAAAATTTAATTCCATTTTAATGTTTTTGTATTGTATTCTTTGCTTTGTAATACTGTTATTCTGCTTTATATTATTTTACTTGTAAGTAGTGATTTATTTATTTATTTTTATGATTTGAGTAAATTGTTATTACCTCTCATGACATGCAGAGAAGTATATGCCATGCTTCAATAATTATAATGATTATGATGATGATGATTAAATATTGTCTCCATTTGTTCCCAAAATAATATCAAACACTTTCTTTTATTAAGTTTGTATAAAATTAAACTTGATTAGTTATATTTAATGAAACTTAAATGACTATTTATATTTAATTAAGAAATTATTTAAGGTTAGTATATAGGCTTAAATCAATTTTAAAATTGATGCAATATGCTTAGTGCGTCACATCAATTGTAGTTCAAGATAAAATCTGGATGTGGTATACGGAGGCCGCATTCTAATGTTTTTCAAACGACCACTTATTTAGATAAGACATTACTTTTTTTGTAAGATTTGATATCTTATTACTGTATAAACAGTAATAGAATTGAGAATTGATCCACTAGTCAGAATCTAAGATTTTTATATATTATGATTTTTTATAGCAGAAAATCGAAACAAATATGTGGACACTTTTTCTACACTCTGATGCACATGTATAATGCTTCACTAGGAAAGCATGATGAGGATATAAAAAGCGAAACATCTATTCTTTCTTGCGAGACATCAAAATTTCCCGTCATTGTTTCCCCGAAAATAAGACCCGGTCTTATAAGTATTTTTGCTACAAAAGTCACGCTGCGGCTTATTTTCAGAGAATGTCTTATTTTTCACATGCACAATATTTGACATTTGTTCATGTTCAGGAAACACATTTATTCAGGTCCAAGAAACATATTCAAAATGAACAAAATCATTTAGTATAATATTGCCATGTCGTCTTCTTCTAGAGCATCGTCATAAAACTTTAAATCCAGAATTTAGGCCATCATGTTTTGCGACTTCATTTCTTCTATGATCATTGGCCTTAGCCTGTCATTGTCTCCAAGCTCTCTTCAAATTAGCTGTTCTTGTCCATGTATTTTGCTTGTAGGGCATTGACTACACACATGTCCGTTATCCCAAGCATTCTTTACCCAAGGAACAACTTCTTGAAGCTAAGGTTTTCCAAAACCTTGACGATAATTTCTCTCCATTCTATTTTCAATCTAGTCATTGATTTTCGTACGTAAATCAATGGCTTATTTATTGCAATATCAACAGTTTGGAGACATGCTGGAATCATTATTTGATAATATTTTTTTTCTTCTTCAAGGTCTGTATGGTTGTAGCACAGTGAGTGCTGGTAGAATCCCTCAATAACATACCTCTTTGACCACGCACAACAATTGGTAGAAATCAATCCACCCACTTTTTAATTGCCGCTTGTGTACGCCAAGTTTTCAGTCTCAAGAACATAAATACTTTTCTTCTTACCCGTAGAATTGATTACTTCGTATCTTCCAACTTTAACTGTGTCGTCGATCTTCATAGAGACAGTTCAAAGAGACGCTGAAGAAAGTCATCCACTAAGTGTTGTGATGCTTTGAATTTGTCTGGCGATATGTTTAGATGTGGTGTCATTGCCATTGAGACAACACTTTTCTGTCAGCAATCTATTCACAGATGATGTGTTCCAATTCAGGAAATAATATTTGACGACTTGATTCATGCAGAAAGCTATAAGATTTTTATCCCTGGAGTCTTCCAAAATTCCTTTCTTGTACTCGACAGAATTGCTCTTTCTTTTTGCACTCAAGTGCTAAACGTCCGTTGCTAACTCGACGTATTGAATACTGTAGATTCTAATTTGTAGCAACCCCACGTCCGTTTGTTTCAAATGTGCATGTATGTTACCTTTGCACTTGCTCATTCGCAAATTAGGCGCCCTGTTGCCTGTCGGGTAATAAGACGTTCTTCTGTTTGACGATATTAACTAGGGTTTATTTTAGGGGTAGGGCTTATATTGGAAGTACCGTGAAAATCATGATAGTATGTATTTTTGATAGAGAATTAGAATTGCGCGGCATCCAAAGTTATTACCTAGTCTAGTAGTTTACCGTTTAATCAGATCAACACTCAATTAGCTTAATAATTGGTTAGGGGAACAGTCAATCAGTATCGAAAATTCCACCTGAGCAAATAAAGCCATGATGCTGATCAGTTATGTTGAAAACAAAATAATATTTGTTCTTGTATTCAAAGGAGTTGCTAGAAGTATTGTAGCATATTAATATGCAAACTAGTCTAATTAACTAATTGTATTTGAAATGGTTTCTTATGAATATAGTTTTTATAAAATCTTGTGACAAACTCCCACTCGCGACTCTGCTAATGGGGAGTCGTAGCGACTGTCACAGATGGCGCAAACAAATATCTTAATTATTACAGAATATAACAGCCTCCGGAAATATGAATCCTCGGGCGCCATGTCAGTTTAACGTGAGAACTGCTATTATTGTTACTCCGGTCCTCTGGCTTACTGAGGGCACGAAAGAGCAATTCGGAATTCGGTAAGCCCAGAAAGAGCAATTCGGTCAGCTACTTGTCTTGTGAGTAATCTAGAAGTTCTCGTTCTTGTGAGCAGCTGAAATAAACTTACTGCTAATTAATGAAACAGCATTTATGATCTAACAAAATGACGTATATTGGTCTTTCGGGCAATTTAAACAAAGCAAAAATATAAATGCAAAATTAAATGTCAATAATCAATGAATAAATGTGAAATTAAAACAATGGCGGTTAAATAAATGTTAGCGATTCTGTTATACAGAAAACAAAACAAAAGCGATGCATTCAAAACAATACAAATGTACGGTGATAATAATACCAACAAAACACTAAAATGTGTAAATAATGTACAAATGATTAACAGGCACAATAGTGGGGGGGGGGAGGGGGCGGACCTGAATACACAAATATGCATAACTGATATGAATATCTTAAGAATCTATTATGACTAGTAACACAGTGAGCTACATCGGTGCTACTGTTGTCGAGCGACTATATATGACCATTCGGCGCACAGGTGAGAAGTATACTCTATTAGATGGATTGAAATGGAATGCTGTAGACGTGTAACACAGAGAGGCGCACCGCTGTTACTGTTGCCGAGTTACTACAACTTACCCTGCGGCGTAGAGGTTAGAAGCATATACTCTAGTAGGTAAGGTGAAAAGGAACACTCTACGCGCGTAACACAATGAGGCGCACCGGTGTTACTGTTGCCGAGTGACTACAGCAACCTGCGGTGCACAGGTTAGAAGTATACAATCTAGTTGTTTAGGAGTTATGTTGATTACATGGTAGGAAGAGAAACAAAGCTACTCAATGTACATGTGATAAACAGATCAGTGTATGGTATATAAAATTGATTAAATACGTAAAGCATGTATTATCTCCGCGACTGTCTTTGGCTCTCGCTCTGTCCGCTGTGTCGGCATTGTGTTGGCTTGGCTCGGTCGCTCTATTGCTGGCTGCTGCTTGTGGACGGCTTGCTTTCTGATTCTAAAGAAATCTGCTTTCTAAAGAAATAATTGCTTTCTAAGCAATTAGGCTGCTTTCTAAAGAAATAACTAACTAATTATTTCTTCCGAATTAAGAATGTAAATATTACATATTGTCTGCTAAATAAATTCGTCGCGCGTATAAAAAAAGGAATATGTGATAGTTTGAATAAGAAAGAATATTTACGTGGCTTGTTTATAATAATAATTTATAACGTAGTTTCCGTGTGTTTGTGCGAGCATGATAGTAATATAGATGACCGCATGAATATGTAAGAGATAGAATGTATTCCCCGTATGACCATATGTAGAATGTTTAATATTGTATTAGGGTAGAAGACGCTAGTACATGCCTTGTGGTAGGGTCCACCGTTTCACACAAGTTGTGTATGTCGTGTGCGCTTGGTGTTCTATAAAAGAGCGAATTTCTAAGCATTTAATAACAGTCTCCGGCCTTCCCGAGCCCGGAATCAACAGACAGCAGCCGAGTCGACAGACATCGATCTATACGTTTGGTAAGAGCAATTCTTCTAATAATTCTTATACCGTTTATTGCTACATAATTAGATATATCCTTCATTGCTATTGATTGCATGTATTTTGAATGATTTGTATTTCCTTTTAATATTCCGTTGAGCAGCTTTTAATATTACTTTTTACATCATGCACACATTACTGACTTATATACACAACAGTTGGTATTGACTGCTGGGTGACGATAGCGTCTATGTTCACAAGGACGCTATTGTGACTGATAATGTTCCCGTCACTGTGTATAAATCTGTAGCTAGTAGTGATTCATTAGCTAGAGTATACCCAACGCTGACTTCTCTACACGAGGTTAGTTTTGGTAACTCATGTGACATTAGCACCTTTGTAATTAAGGATGTTATTCTGACTAGTAGGGACTTCCGAGCATACCTGTCCTGTCGCACATTCTTGATATCGAATATTGAGATTTATTTGCCCTCCCTTAATTGTATGTGTGTATATCCACCTTCCTAAGTATTAGAAAGGAATTCCACGTGTTCCTACCCTACCCGTGATCTATACTGTATATTGTGAGATAGACGTTACTCCGTGATAGTATACGTAGAGACTCAATCCTACCGTTTGATTGATTGCTTGTATATGCTTCCCGTTGTTACATGCTTCTCACTTTTCACCGTTTCGCTATTTTGTCACCGCATTTTGAAGTACTAAACAAGCACCGCTAAATTCATTTGCACCGCTTTTTCATTATTATCGTTTGCACCACACTGTTAAAACCATTTGCCTTTAGTGTTTGATTTACTGTATATCATGATAACCTCTAAAAAGTTTAAAACATTTTAAAGATTATGTTTTGATTACTGATTATTTTATTTGTAAAATAATATTTTCTTTTCTTTGTGTATATTTAGAAGAATAATACAGGGTTTTGTTAAACCTTTAATACTGTTTCACTTATTACTGGATATGTTTATTACAGCATTCCCGCAAGAACGAGAACACCTGGTTTACTAACCAACTGAGTTTACTTCAGCCCTCAGTAAGCCAGTGAATATCGAAGGAACATCAACATCAGTTCCAGTGTGAGGTCTCACTTTAAATTGACCTGGCGCCCGAGCAACCTATTTGCGAAGAACACTTGATTGTGTAAATATTATTAAGATATTTGTTTGCGTCATTACGATAACACCAGCTGAGAGCGTTACCGTTTATTAATTTATTTCTATCGGGGCACACGTCAAATGTTTTTTTTTTCTTGTCATATATTGATATATTAAGAATTTTTTGCCTAACGTAAATATTCAAAACAGTCAGAGTCCAAAATCAGTAATTCCTGTTATTACAAAAAAAATAAGTTATTGGGTGATTTTAAATATATCTACCGAGCGAAAAAACTAACGCTAAAGCTTAAAAGTCATCAAGATATTACAGAGGGGGTTCAGATAAACGTTGGTTCTTGAAATACTCATTCTACTTGATGTACGTTATAATAATGAAAATAACTTTTACAAAACAAAAATAATCAAACTTACCTAATAAGTTTTTATTATGCTAATAAGGGCCGCTCTTCCCTATAGACACTCGAAACATATTCACCAAATCTCAAAAAAGAATAGAGCCTACGAAAATAACTAAAATTATGAAAAACATAAAAAAATCAGAGATAAATCATGAATTAAAATATGAAATAAAATAGGAATATTTATTTATTGGAAATGTTAACAAAAAATAATCAATTGGAAACATTTTCTGTGACATTTAGTATTTCAAAATCCATCACAATAGAAATTCAGCAATAAATGCATTTCTTAGCAAAGAATTAATTTCAGAGGAATTTAATTCTTAGCAAAAAAGTTCGAAGGAGTTTTTCGAAGGACCTTCGAAGAACCCTAGGGCTCATGGATAATTTTCGATGACTTAAAACGGCCCTGATGGTCATCATCATCATCAAACAACCTCGTTCACTCGTTCACAGTCTCGTTCACTGCTGAACATAGGCCTCTCTCAATAATCCCCAATTTTTCCGGTCCTGAGCAGCATGAATCCAGTTTGTCGAGAT
>WYDF02006628.1:0-13861 GCA_009867245.2 Adranes taylori
TGGAATAGAGCATGATAAGCCGTTAGCGCTGCTTTGGTCCCTCATACTTTTCTAATTTCTTTTATTCCTAATGTTGTCTTGGGCAATTGATTGAAGAGCTCTTAGGCTTGTTGCTTCCACTTAATCTTGGATGTATCACTATACCGAGCAGTTTTACTGGTTCATCAGCCATTCTCCTCTGTACTATTGTGTAAGATATGGTTTTTGTCTTTTCATTATTTAGTAGAAGTTGGTTCATTGCAAACCATTTTTCAGCATTAGTTAGCTCATCCTTAAGTATTTCAACTAATACTTTCATGGTTTCTATGTGTCACTGTGAGCGTCGTGTCATCTGCATATATAATATTACAATTTAGGTTTTTTGGTATGTCATACATATAAATCTTGAAGAGCGTTGGTCCAAGATAGATCCATGAGGCACTCCTATGTTGATTGGTAATAATTTACTGCAGGTGCCACCTAGGTATACTAACTGTTTTAGATTATCTAGATAATTTGACAGTAAATCGTGTATTATTGATAAAGCTGTAGTGCTGAAGCTTCTGTATTAGTAGGCTGCGTGAGGTTTGTAGATTTCTTGTTTAGTTTGATAATAACCATGCTGCCTCGTCTATGATTGTTAATTGATTTTATGAGTGAGCCAGTCTGCAGTTAGGTTAATAGGTCTATATTGAAGTCACCAACCACCATAGTTGATGGAGTTAGGCCGTAATGTTGTGCGATATTCGGTGAAATAAAATTAATTCAGATTTATTTTATTTATAACCTTTGATATCTATTTTAGATAAATTTGTCATAAATCTCATTACAATATATTTATGTCTTGTGAGTTTGAACCGCCTTAGAATTATTTCGGAGGTGCTAAACACACGTTACTGCCTATATGTTTTCTCACTCACATTTACATCTGTATTACTGCGCGTCAGCTTCTATCTTTTTTATTCGACTGCATAGTCACTTATTGCAGATCAGTTTTCTTCTGAGGCTATTTACTCAGTAAATGTTCTACTGTGATATCTTTATCTAATTCTTTGGTATAGTACAAACACGCCGTTTCGCAATTTATTCATTTTTATGCATTTTTAAACTTTTGGTATCTTACAATGCACCTTCTAAGTGTACCTTCTTCTAATGCATCTTCTTACAATGTACCTTCTAATCTAATTGAATTTTCCTTTGGTCTTTAGAAGAATCTATGGCACTGAACATTATTAAATTATCGGCAAACAACAGAAATTTAACAAAACCAAATACTTTTTTAGATATCATTTAATAATAGAAGGGAGCAATGTCCACCTTATGGAACCCCTATTTCTTGAGATAAGAGATTATTTAATTTCACCACTTGTAGTCTGTTGCACAAGTGGTGTAGTTACACAAATGGTGTAGTGGTGTAGTCACCACTTGTAGTCTGATGCACAAGTGGTGTAGTTATACAATTGGTGTAGTGGTGTATGCAATGGTGTAGTCACCATTTGTAGTCTGTTGTACAAGTGGTGATAGTACTGTACAAGTATTTGAAATGGATGTATATTTATTTATTAATTTTCTAGTATAGAACCTAATTATGGGTCACTCAATGTAACGTATATTTTTGTAGTATTAAGACATTAATGAAAATCTGTAAAGCCATTTATAATAGTCAGATATATTATTTAAATATCAGCAGTTTTCGTTTTGTAAATGTTTTTGTTTTATATGTTATAGCTTTATGTTTCGTAAATGTTTTTGTTTTAGTTAATTGTATTGCTTTTGATTATCCTTGGCTAGAACAAGTCTCGAGACAAGATACATTGACATGTGGCTGTGATAAATTTGCTAACTTGTCTCAAACATTAAAGGTTAATGAATTAGATCATATTTTGGTTGATCACAAACATAGATTTTTATATTGTTATGTGCCAAAGGTAAATAATAACTACTTGCTTCTGTTTTCTACTTTAGAATAAATTGTCACTTTTGATATGTGCAGTGTCCTAGGGAAATTCTGTTACCCATTAGAAACGCTATAACTTCTATATTTTTAAAAAAATTTATTCCAAATTCATACAAACTACTGAAAATACAATGTAATCAATGCATTTCAGCTAATTGTTCGATGTGCTTTCCTTTTACCTTGATTATGGCCTGCAGCCTGCGAATGAACGAGTTGCACGCTGCACAAATGTGCCGACGTGGAATCTTTGCCTATTCTCTACGAAGAGCCGCTTTCATCGCGTACACACTTTCATATATTTTAGTGGACACTTTGGCCTCTAACATACTCCAAACCTAGAAATCCATTGGATTCGCATCGGGTGAATTTGCGGCCCATTGTTTCTTGGAAATGAAATGTGGAACACATTTTTTGTAAAAACACTAGGTTTACTTTGTCTCGATGAGTCGGTGCTCAGTCTATTTGGAAAGTAAACGGCTCCGAACCGGATTGTTTACGCACCCACGGCAACACAACAAAACATCTTCCAACGCCTTTTCTTGGTACTCAGTTAAATTTACCGTTGCGCCACGGTCAACGAAAACCAGAGGAGAGCGATATTTGCCGGATACTGCGGCCCATACCATCACCTTTGCAGGTTTTTGCAAAATGATCGCAACTCGAATGTTATCAAATTATCACTTAACCTTTAACGAAACGTGAACGTTTCGTTTGTTTATTATTCACTTGCGTTTCAATTGCGTACTTGTCGACAATAAAATGAAATATCATTTTTCAAATTTTAACGCGCTGTCATTTAGTTTGCCAGATACATCGACTTGAAATTGGTAACAGAATTTTGTTCGGACCCTGCACTTGATGCTTGTTCTATAACATATTTGATATAGCATAGAAGAGTTCAAGAAGCAATTCCATTGGATATGAATTTTTGCGTTAGATTTAACTTACAGAACCTACTAAACAATTGAACATATAACGGAGTTTTTCACCATTTTTGAAAATGTTTGCTATTAAATATTTACAAATTTGCTTTACATATCGAAAAGAACATCTAGAAAGACACTTTTTGAGGGTGGACAGAACTTCCAAAAGGAGGACTATCCTCCCTAAAGTTGGTCATCTTATGTAGTACAACCCCAAAGTTTTTTAAATTCAAACGTGCCTATTGAAAGTATTGCAATGGGACTAATTTAATTAGATACAAATTAAAATGCACTACTTGTCTACAAAATGTAAGTTCTTTAGGAAAATTAAATATAAAATTTTTAGGAAAACTAAAAATGGCTGACTTCCACTTAATAAAGCAATCTTTTTGTGTATTAAAATGGCTTGTTATTAGATTTTCATTTTAATCTTATGATTACAATAGTAACTTTTACGTATTACAATAGTAATGGTATATAATTGTAATAATATTTAAATATTAGAATCAATTGTAATAATTGTAATAATATTCGGTTGAGATTAAATTTACCGCTTCTTGAACTACATAGTGAAATGTTAGTTTTATGTTTTATCTATAACTTGGTTGGGAACAGTATTGACTGTTCTGAGTTATAATCACTGATAAAATGGAAGGTTCCCCAAATGGAACTAAAATTGCAAAACTGCTTTTATATTGAATGCCACCCTACTAATTATGCTAAACATGATCCAGCTGGTCGTACATTGGATGTGATAAATAGTCTTAACATTAATATTAGTAGACCTCTACATAGTTTTCGTGCAGATGCATGCAGAAAACTAGGCATATAAACATTTTGTTTATATATTGTGATTTACTTAGCGCCCAGTTTTATTCAGTTTATTATATCAAAATATTAGTTTTGTTATGGTTTTCGATAATCGTTTATATTCACTGTCTTGAGGAATAGTACTGATGTTTTGTTTTTTTCTTCTATTATTATTTTATAATTATTATGAATATTTTTTTATATTATTGTTTGTTCTTTTCTAGTTTGTATCGTCGTCGTTTTTTTTTTATTTGACATAATTTTGATGTGTATACTTATGTTTAGTTCATATGGAATTACGTATTTATTTAGTTAAGATTATAGTTGATTTTGTATGTTATAATGGGGTATTTCCATTTATAAATAAATAAATAATTATAATAACAAATTTATCACTAAGAAAAATAAAATTGTTAATCGGAAGTAAGTAAACGCTTATGCTTTAGTAAATTACTTCTGATGGCGCAGTCTTGTACTGACATTCAGAGTAATGAAATAGTTTTTCACCACTGCGTAAACGTTTATGAGTAATTAAACTACTTTTGGAAGAAGTCTTATACTCGTATACGGAACAATTAAATCGTTTGTCATCAGCATGTGGAATTTATAACTTACTAAATTACTCTTCGTAGTAGTCTTCTAGTCACATATAGAACTGTGAAACGGTTTATCACCAGTATGAATGCGATTATGTGTTGTTAAATTACCTCTATAAGCGGTCTTATATTCGCAGAAAAGACAATAAACACGCATTCTAAACAATATTATGGTTTTCCACCGCTATGTAAGCATTTATGTTTTATTAAATTTCGTGAAGTTTTATACTCGCACGAGGAACAGTGCAATTGCTTATCTTCTGCATGTTGACATTTATTAAACTGACCAACTGTCCTCCTTTTGGAATTTCTGTTCTCCCTCAAAAAGTGTCCTTCTAGATGTCCTCCATTTCGATATGTAAAAGTTAATTTGTAAATCTCTAAACATTTAATAGCAAAATTTTTAAATGAAGGAAACTCCCCGTTATATGTTCAATTGTTTAGTAGGTTCTCTAAGTTGAATCTGGCGCGAGACTTAATAACCAATGGGATTGCTTCTATGTTATATAAATTATGGTTTACGAACACGCGTATTTGACTCTGTGTTGTGATGGGGTACGCTCTATCACGCTTTAAATACGCTCCATTTTTTTATGCGCTTCGTTCGTGCGTTCTAATTTGATAATAGTCAATAGGTTTTCTGTACGTTCGAATGATTTGTGTTTAGTGCAGAAATTACAATCCGCCTATTTCAATCCTTGATAAGCTTGATATAGACTTCATATTTCATTTCATCTTCTCGTATTTTTAGCATTAATCATACATACTCATCTCTTAACGTAATTCCTCAAAGCGCTGTTTAATATTTCAGATTCTTTCAATATCTGGTATCAAAGGAAATATGTTTGACACCTCTTATTTGTTAATTTTACAGACTTTTAAAGAGCACAAATTAACGCCAGTGGATCCTATTTGTAAAAAATAAAAGTGATCTGCCTTATCTTACTGTAGATGCTAGACCCTTTTTAACGAAACGCTATTGAATGCTTAATTGATGCATAGCAATTGGGGTTTTAACATATATTTTTGTTTAATCAGTTCGGCCCCATTTCCTTTTCTCACTTCGGTTTTCCCTGAACAACACGTTTTTCCATGCTGTCATGTCGAGAGATGTGTCCGAAAAATTTCAAAATGCGTCCATATGTTATTGATGATAATCTTTGTACGGATTTGACCTCATTTAAGATCGAGACCGGGGCCAGACCCATATTTCAAATGCATCTATTCTTATCCTGTCTTTGGAACGGATTACCCAGGTCTGTGAAGCGTACGAAAAGACGTCGTACGAAAGCTTGCCTTCTTTTTCCTCGTTGATATTTCGATCTTTCCAAATTTGTGTTAGTTTTGTCATTACCGAGCGTCAATTTCAATTCACCGTTTTATTTCCAATTCTTAAGAGCCGCACTTATGGACCATGGTGCCCAAATACACATTTTTTCGACGACTTTAAAGTTCCCTATTTTTGTAGGTTGTCTTCAATTTTCGTTGTCTTGGTCTACTATCATGACTTTTGTCTCTTATGTTGGCATTTATTTTGAGCCCATAGTCTCGGCTTACGTCTTCCAGTCTTTGCAGAAACTCTAAAAGCTTTTCTGTGCTGTTAGCTATTAGAAGATGCTGTTAGCTATCACCAATCGAAAGTTTGAAAAGCGCTTTCCACCAATCTTCACTCCTCCGTTCCAGTCCTCTAAAGGCGCCGCATCACTACTTCGCTTCAGATATTGTAGAGTAGAGGTGAATTTTTCCACACCGATGCAATTTGGTCTAGTTATGTATTCAAACAATCATGTTGATCTTTAATTGCCCAATGTCGGGGTTTGAACTCCTGAGTGATTGAACGTACCTTCTTCAACAGGTCTCTGGAGTTATTGGTATCAGAGAAATTCTGAATTTTTATGCAAACATTCATCAGATATTTATTATTGTCCCTGCGCGTAGCACCTTGTATCTCACGATTTAACGATTTGTACTGTTGTGACCCCGGGATTTGCCGTTTCTTCGCTACAGAATGAGATCTATTGTTTCCGTTGATAAGCAGGATTGTCTAACAGTATTTTCATCTTCTTGAGGTGTTTTTTCTAAAGTTGTGACTAGAGGCTTTTTCACAACCTGTCACAAAGCTTCAGTATTTTTTGTTTGAAGTTCTTCAAGCTGGGGTTCGATTTTGCGAATGACGTTATTGTTAAAAAGTGTAACCTGGCCATCGCTGAGCCTGGGCAGAGTTTATTTGCCTTCGTCTACAGATTTTAAGTTTTCCTGTAAACTCACACATCACCAGTTGATGATCGCTTCACCAGTTGATGATCGCTACGTTTGTGATTCTCATACATGAGTTGGTAATTGCGAGCGTATTTTCAATGCAGAACTTCACGAGGCGTTCCTTCTGTCATTCCGTTCTGCTGTCCCAAACTTTTCCACTACTTGGCAAATATGATCATTGATCATCCTTGGCAGTGGCACCGATTTTCGCATTGAAATCATCTATTAACATTAATATTTCTTTGTTCAGTATTTTATTTATTGCCTCTTCGACAGTTTGATAAGATTCCTATATCTCTTCGTCATTAGCATCATGAGTGGGAGCATATAGTGTCAAGATGTTTAGGGCAGAGGGCTTCGTATTAAGCTTCAAATACATTGCTCGTTCGTTAATCAGATCATAACCCAGCACAAAGTTGTTGATTTTGTTTGGTACCATTATGCCGAAACGATCCATCTTCTCCACCGGAATAATACATTGAGTATTCCGAGGATTTAAAATGGCCACTGTTCTGCCAATGCGTCTCTATAATACTCGCCTGATCAATCTTGCCGCGGCTCAGTTCTTCCTGGATAATTTCGTTTTTGGCATTTGGGTTATGCCATAAACCACTACATTACTTGTGCTACCTGTATGGAGCATATTAACGCAGAGTTAAATAAACTTTTTGCGATAATATCGTGCATGTATTATTTTGTATTTGTTATGTACTCATAAAATTACAAATTCAAATGTTTTTCATTAATGTAAAATTACAGGTTGCTTGTACCAATTGGAAACGTGTATTAATGATTCTTACCGGGCGGTCAAATATAACAAATGTGCTCCAGATACCCGCTAGTCTTGCTCATGCCGATGGTACTTTATTGAAACTCAGTGAAATGGAACAGTTAGGAGATGTACTACATGTTTTGCAAAATTACACCACGTTTGTAATGGTCAGACATCCTTTTGAACGTTTGTTGTCTGCTTATAGAAATAAATTGGAAGATACACAACCCAGTGCACAGTATTTTCAAGTAAATTAATTTATCATTGCATGTTTACAATATATTCCATGATGTAAATGACACATAATGTAACTCCAAATAGAATCGAATAATGTATGTATGATAGTCTACTTTAAGCCTTAAATAACTATTAATTATTAATTAGATAACTTAATTATTTCGAAAACTACATATTGAGTGCATGATACATCCAATTAGCTTTAAAAATCAGGCAGGGTAGATAGACCATTTCTGGCATAGGTGGTAACCATCATCTATCCTCTGCTTCAGTAGCATCGTTGTCTAACGACTTTGCCTACTGAACCACGCTGGTTTGCTTAAACTAATCTGAAAATCCTCTATATAATGTACACAAACATATACTATTACAGAGTTCTATTAAAGTGGATTGTAGTTAGATGAAATTACATCTTACATGATAAACCATTATAAGTGTTAACCCATCTCCACGGTTGAGATGTAAATGTTTCATCTCACTTAAGATGTAATTTTGTGTAACTACCATGTACGTTCATAGAACTTAATAATAGTGTATGTATATATACATTATATAGAGGATTTTCAGATTAGTTTAAACAAGCCAGCGACTCTGCATTAAACAGAGCCGTTACACAATGATGCTATTGAAGCAGAGAGTAATGATGATTTCTACCACCTATTCTAGAAATGGTCCATCTACCCTGTCTGGCTCTTCTAAGCTACTTGGGTGTTTCATACAGTCAATATGTAGTTTTAGAAATGATTTACTTACCGAAGTATAATCATTCAGAACAATAGTAGTAATCCCATGGGCTGCTAGAAGGATCTGGGTCTTCAGTTTTTATCATATTCATTTAATGTTTACAAAAACATTGATCTTCTTCTGATGCTTGTTCTTTTTGGATGTTAGCCATATTTGTCTAGCAACAGTTTTGTGCACATTTCGCTTGCGTAGGAACGGCGGTGGACTTCGCTTGGGTATAGAGAGGTAGCCTCAGGTGCGCCCTTGGGACCTATGTTTGAAGCAGAAGTATATCTAGAATAGCTCTCGAGATATGAAGCCTTGAATGACGGGAAGTTTGTAGCTCCTGACGGCGAAGCCTATGATGCTATGCTCAATTGCCAGACCAGGTTTTTGATTTCGCATATGATCGTGTGTTTTTATTATGTGTTGATGGTCCTGAAATACACCTATCCTGAGAAACTCTCGCATTCTACGGGAAAAAGGTGAAAAATGCCCGGAACACCTACCACTGGGTTATTTGGTAAGCAGCAGCTTTCAAGCGGTTTACTCGTGAAGTAAATGGGTCACTGGGGTAGCATTGGTGTTGTTCGAAAGCTTAGTGTGCTTTATAAGCGGTTATTAATTTGGGGCCATGGCCTGGATTAGTGTTCGCGTAATTCGGCACAATAGCGAACATTTTGTTTTAATCAAGAGTTACGGGCCTGTGAACTCATTGTTGGCGAACCACTTCTCGGCAAGCAACTGCTCATTTTTTGACAGATTCGACACAGTTTTCTATAGTATCAGCACAGTTTATAAATGTAGAATCATCTGCATACAAGATTTTATCACATTCGTTAATAGTAAAAAGATCGTTAATATAAATTTAAAAAAGGATGGGCTCCAAAACTGAACCCTGTGGTACCCCTATTGTAACTGGTAAAGTTGTAGACATTTGATTCTAAATACAAACCGTCTGACATCTATTTAAAAGATAAGATTGAATTGTTTTTAAGAGACTTCCACCGAAACCATATAGATTCAGTTTTTCAAATAACTAATCGTGTGGCACACAATCGAACGCCTTCGATTAGTCATAGAACTCAACTTCAGCTATTTGACCGTCTTCAAGAACCTTACTAATTAAGTCAATAAGTTTATTTATAGCAGCCGTCGTAGATTTATTACTTCTATAAGCAAATTGATTATCGTTAAATATATTGTTTGATTCCATATATAATATTACTAATCTTTTATTGTATACTCAATATCATTTAGGCCTAAAATGGGAATTTTAGGCCTAAAATTATTTGTACCATTTCTGTCACCCTTCTTTGGCATCGGAATAACTTTTGAGTGTTTTAATGCACTGGGAAACACAACTGAATGCAAGCAATTATTAATACATTTAGTTAATGGTTCAATAATCACATTTAAAATGGATTTTATTACCTTAAGATTCATACCATATATATCACGACTATTGCTTATGGACATCTTATCAACGATATTTCTAACAATATTAAACGATATAGGCTTAAAATTGAAAAATTGTTTACTAGTAAATGGAACATTGTAACACCCTCTATTATCACACTGATCGTCAATTCGATTCCTAATTTTATACGGATTTTCAACAAAAAAGTTGTTAAAGAAATCCGGACTCAAATTTGATTGTTGCCTATTTGAAGACTTATCAGTTATTATTTTTATGATTTCCCATGAAGCAATTGTTTTATTATTTGCATTGTTTATAAATCTAACATTTGCATTAATTTTAACCAGTTTGATTTTTATTTTATATAAATTCTTTAATTTCTTAATATACTTCGTTATAGAATTATTTAGAGTTGTTATTAATATCAGACCAAAAAGCAATACTTTCACGAATGCTTTTTAATTCACCATTGCACCAACTTGTACAACGACTATTACAATTTTTAGTATAACACAATTTCATTTCAAACGAGTTACGAAACGCAAAACAAATCTTTTCAAATAATACATTGAATTGAAAATCAGCATCTGCATCATCAAAAACTGAGAGCCATTCAGTGTCGAGTAAGATTTAAACATGGTCTCAGTGATGGTAAATAACACAGAAAATCACTACTTCAATGAATGTACTTCGGTATAAATGCGAAAGGTTAATGAATAATAACAACTAGATGAATATATAATTTAATACAATGTTTTAATATTAATATTATCATTTGTATCTTTGAAAAATGTACCCCACTCGGGAATCGAACCCGAGTCTCCCGATTGCCGGTCAGGTGTTCTGCCGATTAAACTAACTGGGCATGGATTTCAAAGAACAAATAATTTTTATATGAATTAAGCATGTGTACGAATAGTCAACGATCTGTGACTTCAATTAATGTGGTGCTCTATATTACCTTCAACCGGAAATCATGCGTTTTCCGGTAAGTGGCACAACTAATCTTGTTTAACCTTATAAATATTAATTTCTGTTTAATGTCTTATGTTCGGCCAACAATAATACATGCGTAAGTTAAATGAGTAACAACTCCATGTGTATATAATTTAATATAATATTAATTTCAAAACATTATATTAAATTATATACATCGAGTTGTTGGCCGAACATAAGGCATTTAACAGAAATTAACATTTATAAGATCAAACAAGATTAGTTGTGCCTGATAAATGCATGATAAATGAGTTGAAGGTAATATCGAAGTTACATGATTCGTACAAATGTTTCATTCCTACATAAATTATTTGTTGTTTGAAATCCATGCTCCGCTAGTTTAATTTGACAGAACACCTGACCGGCAATCGGGAGACTCGGGCTCGCTTCCCGATTGGGGTAATTTTTTTAAAGATACAAATGATACTTTGTTACGTTTATTTATATTAGCAAATGGTAGGTTTATTTATATTAGTGTATTTTAAGATTATCAAAATAAATAATTTTAAAATATATTACATAAAATTATTTTTTAAAGGCGCGTATTGGACGTCATATAATAAAAACATATCGGAAAAATCCGACCGAAGCAGATTTGGAATCCGGTGCTGGCGTTACCTTTAGAGAATTTGTACAATATTTATTAGTAGAAGGCACTAACAGCAATGAACATTGGTCAACGGTATATCAGTTATGCCAACCTTGTAATGTTAATTATACTTTTATAGGTAAATATTGAATTGAAATGTAATTTTTATGCGACCTTGTTACACGATTTAATTCTATTTAAGCAGGATCGTGGTTCTGCTATTATTTTCTTTACATAACCGCCATACTGCTTTCTTATTTTTTTAAACACTAATCTGGCATGAATGTCAGAGGTGGGACGAAGATAACTCTTTGATTATAAGGTACTTATATTTTTAAATATACATGTATATCTATAGATAAACACATGTAATATAACGATGTTTATTGGGTTTTGTAATTATACAACGTATAGGGATTCTATTCGCGATTTGCATTGACTGACATGTCTCGTTGAAGCTAATTATAATGCAAAAGCTTGTTCGGTCGATCCATTCCACTCCATCTTCCATCAAAAAAGTAAAAGAATATAGAATAGCGAATTAAGTATAAATTGATTTGCTATCAATGTTTTTCGTTCTGTAGTCCTGCGGGTGGTTATGAACGGAACATTTCTTACGGTTCGTCAATGTTCGAATATACGGATGTTGATGCTGGGCAACATAAATTCTCAAAACGCCTGTTTATGGTTTATGGTTTGATGATGAGGATATCGTACAACCATTGGTTATTGTCTGAGACGGGAATTGCATGTGATGGTTATTTTTGGGATGGCGTCGTTGGTATTCTCATTGGTATTGTTATTGCTTTCATACAATTGTCAGCTTCTTTTGGCGGCGGCCCCATCTTGTTCGCATTGAAGAACAGGTTAATGGGGAATTAATTAAGGCTGTGATAATCGTTCACTAACCAAAATATAGATTTGATCAAGTAATTGCAAATTGTGTCTCTAAGATGCGGATAATTGCTCGCATCAATAACGAAGATCACAATTCAGAATTGCGTCTGTGAGATATTAGACTGTGTTGGTCTCTTGTAATCGAGTTTTGGCTTGATACATTCCTTGTGTACCGTATGTGGTGGTGGCGGTTCTACGTGACCAAAAGCTCGGCAAACATCGAATCGAAACAGCCTTCTGCTAAAATTCTCAGAAAACTTGAACCAAAACCAATAACAAATGGCTGCTTTGACCGTTCAAATTAAAAAGGCGAAAATCGTAGCGGCTTACTGAAAATTCTGTGAAACGAAAGCTTTAGAAGATTTGCTTAGTAAAATTCCCAGAACTTTTGGAATCAAAACTCATAAAATTTGGCGGATACCGTTGAAGTCATAATTTTTTTGCTCTAATTCTTGGTGATTGTAAAAACAAAATAATACAGCCCCACGTCAAAACTCATAAATAATAATCTTAAAGTCTATGTAAAAAAAAAACACATAGCTAACTAAATGATAAAGAACTCAAATTCTCTCGAAGAAACCGTACGCTTCTTGACACTTATACGTTTTTTTATTTTAAACATCTACTGCAAGCGAATTTGCGGTGTTTTCTTGTTCTGTTCGTTTTTTGTAAGTTTTTAGCGGGGAAGTTTTTGTTTTTCAACTAAATTTATTTAGCGCTTTATATAAAATGATGTGATAATTAATGGTTATTAAATTATTAAACTAATTTATTAAATGAATTAATCGATAATAATTTTTACATAATTTGATATCTTGTAATAAAGAATTTTGTATTCTTGTAGGAAAATATGAAACATTTGCAGATGATTCTACCGCTATATTAAATATGATAAGAGCTGATAAAATGGATTTCCCTTTAACTAGGTCAGGCAAAACTAAAGAAAAATTACGTAATTACTACATGCAACTATCGGTGGAGGAAACGGAACAATTGTATAGGTTATACGAAAAAGACTTTCAACTTTTCGGATATGGCTTAGAAGATATTTTAGGTTATGAATTTGGTTAAAGTAAGTTATAAAATATAATGTATTGCTAAATCAGTGCGTAATTTTATATAAGAAAATGATTTATTTTTTATGGTAATGAAGGTACATTAAATGACAAATTTGTATTTTAAATTAAGTTATATTTAAGAAAATGATACTTTGGGATGATTTTTTTTTTAAATAAATTGATTATTTAAATTTCTTTACACATATTATTACATATATGTACGAGAGGTTATAGAACGTACCAGGCTCCTAGGAGTTGCTTTACAAAAGGAAGACAACTAAGATAGAGAGTTTACCTGCAGAAAAAAATATTAAGTATATTTCGTATGTTCGCATTTACTAGTAAAATGAGATAGCTAAGGTTTAAAATTTTTATAAGTTTTTGTAAATTTAAAAAAAATTTTTTTTTTTTTATAAATTTTTATAAGAACAATGTTATTTTATAAGTAAAATAACATTGTTCGAATGTAATAATTATAATATTTAATTAACACTTCCATGTTCTTCCGCTCACATTTCAACGCCCACATTCATTTTGGTGACAATCCATCTTTAATGTCATTGTGAAATTTCCTTTCAATGTTGCGAATATCCTGTTGGGTTGCTAAATTAGCCCTTTCAAGATTCTGAATATCGAAGTTATTGC
>WYDF02006639.1:0-13860 GCA_009867245.2 Adranes taylori
ATTAAAATTATATGTGTAGCACGTATAAGTAGCTCGTCGCCCTAAATTTAAATGTTTTTGGTCGCGTTTCGAACTGTAATTTAGGTTTGAACTTTCGTATATAAGTTCCCTACTTAAATTAAAATAATAGTTCTAGCGAGATGCTCCTCTGCTGTTTAGTTTTTATTTCCTTTGAGCTTCAAGTTTACAAACTTTAAGTAAATTTATTCTAGATATTTTGCTTATCTAGAGATCTGCCATGAAGCTGTAATGGTTTTATGGAGCAGTAAATATGTAGAAGATAGTTTAATCTTGATTAATTATTTTCTAAAATTAATTATGAAAGTTCTCTTCTATTTCATAATTGAGTTGTTTCAAGTTCCGTAAACTCTAAATAGTTTTGGTATTGTGGATTTGTAGAGTAAATATTTTAGTTTATCTTAGTTCATTGTACATACGATTTATTAATATTAAAATAATTTGCAAAGATCTGTTAAATCCGTCTAGACTTGAATCTTTTCTGTTCTACCTTTCAGTAGAGAATATTATAATTCCTCGGACAAAAAAGAATGTCAGCACTATAACTGGCTGGCTCAGTTGGTGGGGTGTGGCGGTGATGTGGTTATCATACAGATATAATTGAGATTTAAAATCTTTAGGAGCTGATACGTAGGTGATACGATGTTGTCAGTTCCACTACTCGGCGTCGTTCGTGTTCGTTCCTCTTGTGTCGGGGACCATTGGCGTCTGGTTTTAGGCAGCCGTTGTGGTGCGTGTATTGTTTCCGGGTGTGGTGTGATATTTTCATTTAGTAGAATATATAAATTTAAATTAGAGCTTAATACTGAAATAATTAATATATTGTTACTTATAAAAATAAATAATACTTAAATATATTTTATATACAATTCGTAGATAATATCTAAATTTTAGATAACGACTCTAATATTGAATATGATAGTGGATATAGAACGTTCTGAAAATTAATACAGGATAGATATATATACCACATAAAATCTCGCTCAATTACGGGTCGATGAAAGTCTCAAAATATTGGCATTGAATTAGTTCATACATTTACTTCACGTAAGGATGTCACCACATGTTGTTGACTTCATTTGTTATAAACACAATCACTCTACCTTGAAAACACACGTATATGTATAGCACCTTTATATATCAATTATATAAACCAAACAACATAATGTTATACACCAGTATTATAGGGTATTACAGGAATTATTCCACTACAGTAGCGGTAAGCGGTTTGGCGACTCCGCGGGGATTGTGCACACGGTGGTCCTAGTGGTGACACTTGAGATCAGATTACTGATGGAAGTGCTTGCTGTGTGGGTGACTGGTGGCATAGGTGATCGTATGATGCGTGTCGGTGGCGGCCCTAGCCGTGTGTACGACGGTATTGTCGGTAGCGTTGATAATGGTGTAGGTCCGGTTGGTAAATGGCGTTGTGGTGTTGCTCCAAATAAGCTGAAGAGGGATGTGTTTAATGAGTCCCCCAGCGGTACATGCGTTGTGCTGGACCAAAGGATATCTTTACTAAAATATTCAATTAGTTATTCGGATTGAAAATAATTGAACACTATTGAAGAGCATATAAATTCCAAAATATTAAAACTTTTTAAATGTTTGAGGGACGAGCCTAATATTACGCTAGTGGAAAATGATGTTTCAATTCGATCAGAAAATCCATTTCGTTTAATGGCAATGGAAAAATAACTGGAAGGCACTTTGAACAATTAAATGATTGAGCCTAATCAAAAAAATGATTTCAACAAATTGAAGCAGGAGTTTACATTATTCAGAAGCACGGGAAAAACTGATGAGGAAAGATACTTCAACTGATGAGGAAAGAGCTTCTACCATATCTGCTAATTTTAGCACAAAAATACTTTCACAATTGGCAAACAAGTCTACCAACTCAATGTTATTGTAAAAATACTTTTCTTTAAATAATAATAAATAAAGTATGTTGACATTATTACAAATGTTTAATTATACATATTAAACGAACAAATATCTTTTTATTTCATTATACGGAATCGGGTTCTGGTTCGGATTCGACGAATCATAAAATGCCGAATTTTTAAAAACCATAATCAAGTAGTGTCACACGTCATATGCAGAACGTCATAATTAAATATCTGTAAGTTTGTATTGTCTGCTAAAACTTTTCTGCTATTGTTTCGGTACAATAATTTATTACTGTAAAATTAATGTAGTAAAATATATATAACCCTGGCTCTAAATCATGTTACAAAATGTAAGTTCAGTATTCTTCTACCTGGTTGCTATTATTTTCTTTGCTGCCGAGAGCAGCATAACGCACAGCTATGCCTGAGAGGTTTGATTACACTCAAATGTGCAGAATTTTCCCTCAATTAATTTCGCTTTGCCTCTTTCCTTTTTAGTATGTGCGTCACTTCCAACATTTTGCCTGTCTCTGACCGAGACTTTTGCCTGGGCATGCGAGTAGTATATGATCTACATTCTACATCATCTTATTCTCTATTTCGATATGTGCAATTTGGGTTGTCCTACTTGGGGATTGCAGAACAGATGTAACAAAGCATGTTACTTAAAATAGTTTAATAGGTGCTCAAAATAAGTGCTGAAATAGCCGGTTATTTAAATAAGACGTAGCATCTATTGAGATATATGAACGCGCTTTCATTGCGACGCATCGATAGCTAACCATATGCATCTGAAATTGATATTACGCCCACTGTGTTGTACACACATTAGCTGTGCCTAGTATGTACGCGTAAGCTTAAGCAGTAAGCTTATGCGCGCAGTTCGTATATGATATGTGAATACGTAAATAAAATTAGGGGAATTGTATGAGCGCTATATTGCTGATATGTAAATATAACATCAGCCGAACAGCAATGATTAATATGTGTTGCTCACTGCGCTGCCGCCTACGTGAATACCATATGAGATGAAAATAACGTGTGCTGGCTCACTCATCGTTATATATGGCTGACTGTTAATGCTTAGGAGTGAATTGCACACGAAAAAAAAATTATGTGTTATGGGTAACCATTTTCCAACACACAATGTGGAATTAGATTGAAGACTTGGGGCTTATATATACCCGTGAAACTTTTAGAATAATATAGATCCTGATTTTGAGAAACGGAACGGAACGTCCAGCAGCGGCAGTCAGCGACCAGCCAAGCCAAGACAACAGACAAAGCGATAACCAGCGACAGTCGAAAATTACGCGTTTGGTAAGCGATTTCATATATCAAACACGGTACTGTTTAAATTCTGTAGTTTGAATATCTTTGCTTGTTTCTTCCACCTCATCTACAATCTCCTGCACCTTAAGGTGTATAAGATTAATCTACACCTGATCGATATTGGTATGAGGTACTCAGTAACCATAGCACCTACGCATAACCTAAATATTACGGCAGCTTATAGTATCTCCTTTCCGCATTCACCACTGGAGTGTATATTCCCAATTTAGGCATAACCGAGATTAGTTGTAGTCACTCAGCAACTATAACACTGATGCTCAGCGCGGTGTGACGCGCCTATAAAAGTTCATCTTCCCACTAGAGCGTATATTGGGGAGAGGAACTACTATTCTACATTATTACTCTTTTGTTATTATTATCACCGCACATTTATACTGCTTTACATACACCGCTTAAGGCTTTTGTTTCTATTAGAATTACTGCTGTTCATTTGCTAATTGCCATAATGAGATATTGATTTAATATTTATTTATTGACATTTAATTGTGCATTTATATTTCTTTGTTTGTTTATATTGTCAATAAAGACCAATAGACTTATTATGTAAAATCATTAATGCTGTTTTATTAGTTAGCAGATAAAATCTTTTTCAGCTACCCACAAGCACACGAACTCCTGGGAAACTCACGTGCTTTGTAGCCCGTACCTCCAGCGAATCCACTGCGGACCACTGGAACAAAACGAGCATGTCGAACGTACGGTCTCACGTTAAACTGATCTGGCGCCAGAGGTTCATATTTGCAAAGGTTGTTATACATAATTGAAAGCCTGTTTAAATAATTTCCGAACCTCTCCATAATTTCCGAACCTCTCCTCTTATGGTTCTGTGCACTATTTAACTTCTTGTATAAGCCTCAAATTCCATCATTCTTCCTCAGGTACGTTTTCCCACTCTTTTGCAAGTTGTTTTCCTTTGCCCTTCGCAGTAATTTTTCTTCTTTGCTATTCTAAATTAATTTCTTTTCTAACATGACTCTCAGTGGAACTACTAATTTCGGTATATATCGCAAATTATCATATATATCAAAATTACTACATAACATTTGAAACAACTACATACAATTTAATTAGAAATTTTACGGCCACCTTATTTGAAATATTTGAAAATCTATTCCACCGAAACCAATTTTTTTGTTTTTGTTTTGTTGTTTGTATTTTATGTTTTGTATTTGGTTAGGTAATATGTATTGAATTGCTTTTAGCAGGAAATATTACAGGAAATAAAAAAATAAATCTACATGTAACTATCATGATTCCATTTCAGTGTACTGTAATGCCAAGAAATATATTAGACATATTCACTTCAGTAGGATTCTAATGTAAAGAATTTTATGTCATTTTAAATAGATCGCCTAAGGAATGGCGATTCATTAGATACACGCCTGCTTCGCGTCAGAAGTTGGACCCATATGAACTTTGTAGATGGTCCAAAGAGGAACGGCAAAAAGAACGTTGGTGGGAAAGAGGAAAAAGCCTTCTAAGTTTTTACGCGAATATATATTTATGCTTCTGTATGTTAAAGGCAGAGAGAGAGAGAGAGAGATAATTGAAAAACTAATTTCAGTAATAGACTTTTTAATAAGAAGGAGTGAGACATGACAAACTTTTATAGAAGCTTAGTCCGCGAGGAGGCGAATTAGTCGACCGATAATATAAAAGAGAAAAATTATCGGGAGGTTGCTTTAGAATATCATTAGATTTTTACTAGTTCATAATGGTACAGAATTTTATAAATCAGCGTAAAAGTTCAATTTATAATAGCCGTATTTTTCTCGGTCTTATTTAGTGTAAATATAATGGCTGGTGTGTTTAGATGTGAGTAGTAATTACTTCAATATAAGTGTCGATTCAGAAATTCAAACACTTTAAGTTCTTTTTGATTTTACTTTGAATAAATAATTATAACTAAAGTCACAAATTGTCATTTACTATGAAGTAAACTAAACATTGTGACAAACTCCCACTGCGATGCTGCTAATGGGGAGTCCTAGCGATTGTCACAAATGGCGCAAACTATTATATGACTGAACGAATACAAACTTCTTAGGAAAATATATATATCTCGGACGCTAGAGATAGAACTGATCTTGTTGTTCCTCCGGTCCCCAATGGCATACTGAGGGCGCAGGTAGCTAGCAGTTCGAAAGTTACCCATGAGATCGTATTCTTGCGGATAGCTGAAATGTACTTAATCGCCAATGAATAACAGCATTAACACTTTAAATACAAAACATATCTGTTGGAGTTCATAGACAAAATAACAAACAAAGCAGACGTAAATGCAAAGTCTAATTGATCTCAAATTATTATCAAATTGAAAAGCGCAACACAAGCGTCAATGATAAACAAGTCATAATCTATGTTATATATGTAAAATATCAAAAACAACAATTCAAATCATAATAATGCAATCGACAAGTAAGGAAAGAATGTCCAAGCGTATTGTCAAATTATGAGGAAACGGAGATCTTTCAAAATAGCATGGTACGGACGTTGGGTATTATGTGGTTACTGGGGATCGCTACAAGGTTCTTAACATCTTGGAGTCCGTCGATAATGCTAAGTGGCTAAAGTCAGCAAAAACCAGCATTAAACACCCCAGCAGAAATACCAGTGTTAGACAAGTAACCCCTCGTAATACGTCGATGTTACTATGGTTGGGCGGCTAAGGTCAGCGCAAGCCAGTATCATACACTCTAGTGTATGGATGTAAGGAATTATTGTCAGACGCGTAACACCTTCTAATACGTTGAAGTTGCTGTAGTCAAATGACTGAGACCACCGTAAGTGAGAATCAAACACCCCAGTGGCATAACCACAGTAAGAGAGTAACACCTCGTAACACGTCTATGTTACTATAGACGGGTGGATAAGGCCAGCGTAAGCCAGATTTATACACTCTAGCGGCCGATATGAAAAGGACGCACTGCGTAACGCCTCGTAATACGTGGACGTTAATGCTACAGAATGTCTAATATTAACCTCCGCGAGCGAAAGTTACAACAATACACTCTAGTTGAATAGGAAACAGGTAGGAGAACGAAGTCAAGCTATTTCAATTCACAAGTGACAAAGCGGCATATGTTAGTAATGAATGCTTACCAAACTTACACTATGTCCCGCGTCATTGCTTTGCGCCCACTGATCTATACTGCTGGCTGCTGTCGGCTGCTCAAAATTCTCAAATTTTGATTTAATAATTCAGAAATAAATCGAATACTAAAATACTTTAAATACTGTTTAATTTTCGCTACGTATACCCAAAATCCATCCGGTCTAGTCACTCTCTGTGTGGTGGCCGCCGTTCATAATTCTTCAGACCTGCGGCATTCGACACGTCTACCCAGCTTAGATCATTACACAGCATAGGACGTTAGCATTCATGTACCATCCACAGGTGACAGTGGATGCAGCTAATCAACGAGCAGTGTACCATAAATACGAGCAGAGTACCACAGCCATCAGTATTGCGTTCTCTGCATAGTTTCGCACGCTGACATATCCGTCTGACGGCAACATATCCGTCTAACAATAGTAATATATATAGAAATTTCTATATAAATCACTCATATGTTAACTTTTTAATTAATGTTAGCTGCTACAGTACCGTCTTAGGATTATTTATTGATTTAACTATTTACGTAACAAAGGGGCTTTGTTACAATATGAATCTTATTGAAATGTAATTAGAGTATGTATTTGTGTATGTACATTTTAGAACCTCCAAATAACATTTATCAGATTCGGGGAAGAACTGGATGGGTTTTAACTAGAAGTAGAATTTATTTATCAAGTTGGGGCTCACACAATTCCATGCCACATAAATGTGACAATATGTGATAGAAATGATGTTGTGATATTCTATCTACAACACTCTTGTACCTTTATTTCTATGAAAATGGGTAATCTAAAACTCGTGAACTATAAAATACTAAAAGCTCTTAATAGGAGCAAATTCGTAATAACAATACAAAATCTACTATACTATTGAAAGAAATATTCATAGATTTTAAAAAATTCTGTTTCATCTATTTTAATTTTACTTTAACTTTATTTCATTTTAACTTTATAAATAGATTATTTATAGTAATTTATTTTAATAGATTATTCTTCCTTAAAAATACAACGTAATAATAAGAGTAGATACGGGAACAATTCTAGCAAGAAATATACTATTACAATATTATATCGCTGTTTAATGAAGTATGTTAGTTTAATAAACAAATGTGTTTAATACAAAAATTGTTTAGAATTGGAGTAGCAACTGATGATGATTATGAAAGTCAATAAGTATTCCAAATACTTCATTTATTAAAATTCAACTAATTTATATTCCGTTTTTTTTTTCGTTTTATTCGTGTTATTCGAGAAAATTTAAAATTTATCAAGGAAAACAATACCTTAAAGATGATTTATCAGTTATTCAGAATTTGAAATGGAGAATTTATTATTCTAATTTAAACTATTTTTTAATTAATTATTTAACCAATTAGTAAAGTTAAACATTAGGGAAGAGCAGAATAAAACTATTGGTCTGACTTGTAAATATTTCAAATTCGGACTGCAAACTTTGTGTTTGGTGTAATTTATGAATTTTTGGGAGACAATGTAAATTTGGAATTTTAGGATTCTTTGGTATTAAGTTTTTTAATTCTTTAAATGAATCGGGTTGTTTTAAATAAAAATTTAAAACATCTTATTAAATTTTCAGTTGGATTATCAAATTCCAATTTCTGCTATCTGCTTTAGAAATTGTGAAAGTATTATTCTTACAAATATTTGAAATACCTTTGAAAATAGCCCCTTTTTTATTATCAACCTGTGTATTGAACTTTACAATATTTTGAAAAGTGTTTTTCAATTTATTCGAAAATAAGCTGTAAAGCATAGTATTTTTTCCAATAATATGTAGTACTTCTGCTAGAATTGTTTTAAATATATTTAGTAAGCATCAAAAATTAAAATCGAAAAAAAATAAATAAACTGTCAACATAGTAATAGTTAATTTGGAACGAAAGGAAACTGTTAATTGAATAAAATCGCTTAATTTGCCTAAATCTCATCGGTCACGCGAACTGGTTTTCGAAATGAATGTGTGCGTGTCGTGAATAAAAGGAAACAGTTGAAAGTTAAGTGGAGGGTAGTTTTGTAGAACAAGTTTAACATGTAACAAAGCGTAACTATTGTTTTAAAACAGAAGTATTTAAACGATTCGAGAGAGCGTTTTAATTAAAATGCTTTGTGAATGGAAAAATATTTATTTCTGTCAAACTAAGCGATAACTTTAGTTTTAGGACTCTAATGGTAATTTATCAACATTTTCAATTACTTTTCTTGAAAGAGGAATACGAACAACACATGAAATAGTTTTATTAGATTATTTATTAGAAGGAACGAATATTTATTTTAATTGCATGTAGGCCTTTCCTAACTCCTTTATAATACAACTTAATTAAATTTAGATGAGTCTTGAACTCAACCCGTCTTGCCTATGAGAGGCAAATTGCCAGTGATAGGGTTGTATAGAATCTAGTTAATGTTCTGGGTGATCTAGTAGAATTAAATAAGAACAGTACTCGCAACCAAAGGGTAGGACTATAACTGCGCATATTCTGACTCCATAAAATTTATGGAGTTAGAATATGCGCAATTATAATCCCCTAGTTTATCGACACTGAATAAAACACTAAACTTCGCTTATGGGTTGCCAGTATTTTTCTTATTTAATTCTACTTGATAAACCATAAAGTTAACTATACTCGACACAATCCTAACACTGGTAATTTGTCTCCCATATGGAAGGTTGGTTGACTAAAAGAGTCATCTGAACTTAACAAAAGTGTAATGTAAATGATTTACGAAATCCTTACATGCAATTAATATAAATATTTGTTCCTTAGAATAAATAACGCCACACCATAATAATTAAAATAATACCCATGTTTAAATATTACGTGCATATAAATTCATCAGCGTTCATAAATCATCAAATTAATTCTCGAATAAATGCAAAATAATTGTATTTATAATTTCTGTTGATCTTATCTCACTAACTTAATTTATAATAATAAGATATAGATAATTCATGAGTCTAGGGTCACTCGGTGTAAATGATATGTTACGTTGAAATTAATATGATTCAATTGATCATATTAATTACAAGTTAACATATTAATTTATAATTACTTTTAGAGTCACGCACAGTGATCTTATTACTTAATTTAGATTTAATTTATTTTACCTCCGTAAACAAACTTGTTGCCTAATAATTTAATTTACTTTACTCATAAAATTCATATTTAAAAAAATTTAATTATTATCAAATATTGTAATTACTATCCCCCATAGATAACTCTTTAGATAACTCCATATATAACAGAAATAATTTAGAATTAATTCTGATTTAATTAAATTCAATTCTTAATTATATTTTCAAAGTTCAAACCGACAAGGATTTAGCTTTCTAACTGCTAAAATCCGTCTAGGTGGCTTGTGTAAGAGATTTTAAACCTTTTTTAGCAAGCTAATTCTGCTACTATCACTGCCTTAAAATTTTTACTACTTCCCCTTCTTATGGTAACTTGCATTCATCTAAGTAAGATATTATTATTAAGATTTATCTAAGTAAGATTTATGTAAGATGTTTTGGATAGAGGCTGGCCGTTGTGGAGCCGTGGAGTGTGAAGATGGAATAGTGGTGTTAAAATAGCATCAATAAGATTGCCAATTGGATTGGTTCATGAAAGAATTCGATTCAGGGCACCTGAGACGTATCTGGTGCGTCAGGCCGAGTCTCAACATAGGTACCGCTCGAGTTGATGGCAAGATATTTTTGAAAACTCCCTAATAAATAATAAATGATAATATATAAGCGATATGTGCATTAATGTATCATGTGTATTTGCCATTGGATAGTTTCCAAAAGTTTCGATTTTCTATGTTAACATTATTCGCCCATTACTCAGCCCCACCGTGGGCACACGAACTGAAATCGGGAGCCGTCTAAATGTAGGTCCCTTCTGGTATTCTACTTAATTACCTTTCACCATATTTTACTAATTACTTTCGGCCATCATGGATTCACACTCAGCCATATCCATGTTCATCACTCAAAGTAATGCACTACGCACAATGCACCTTCATCCATTATTGATTGATTAAAAATGAAATCGCTTTAGTCACATACACGCTGAAACAGGGTTGTGCTATCTATTGCTTATAACCCGTTAGCGATATACCCTCTCTGCCACACATAATTTATATAATTTGCATCATCACCTTGTTCTGTCCGACGGAAGAATATATTCGCCGGCAGACACATGCATTTCTATACTGAAATTCTAATTTAGGTTATGTGTTTTTGAACTATACTTTACATGAATAGAAGATTAAATGATACTCTACGTGTTAAATATTTGCCCTTTTTGTAACTCGATTATCTAGTGCAAAACATGCTTAGAATATAATAACCTTTCATCAAATCGAGAAAATGAATTATCTAAATAATTTAGAAGGTTCGAATGCACAAACTTTCTATAATCAAACTAAATTAGAACGAGGATAATTTGCCTCGTTACAATATAATTTTCAAATCCCATACTTTGCAAGAAATGTTGTAAATATTAAATTATGAATTTTTGGGTGCAAGGTTCATATCTGCTGCAAATTAAGTTCCAAATAGTTTTGGCTTAGTAATCTAGCATTCCGTTGCAAACCTGTATATCGAATAAGAGTGCGGCATTGGATTACTGAAAACACGGAAAGGTGCTAGAAGTAATTTGCTCGATACTAAGGATAGAGAGAAAACTTTGTAGGATAGGATAGTCCTATGCATGTATCTTATGCATCTATTAGTTGGAGAGAAAGTTTTAGTACGAAACGAAGCAGGGTAGAAGTACTCTGATTACTCTGATCTATTTAAAGGTCCTTGTATCGTTAGGGATGTCAAGGAACCGAATTTAATTTTGGATGTAAATTCTAAATTTGCGGAGATTCACAAAAATCGTACAACCTAGTATATAAGTTTTGTGGGTTTCCCTAAGTAAATTAAGGAAGAATTATAATGAAAAAACAAATTTCGTTTCTAAAGTCCGAAATTTTTTTAATTATCCGGGGGTCCTGTCGTGGAAATATTCCTGTAATTCTTCCACGTAGGCATGTTTACTATTAGGTTCATAGTCTTTTAGTAAATTGTTATGTGAAAACAAAATATGTTTAATCATAATATTTAAAACGTCATGTACCAACATTCCTTGTAAGTGAATGATCGGTTAGTTCAATGTTAATATATAAACTTTCATTGCCTCCCAATTGAGTGTGGATTATTGTATATATATATATATATTGAAATTTGAGGTTTCCGTGAGTCTAATCTTCTCTTCAGGGTTATATCTCGCGTGGTATGCATTTCAGTATGCCAACGTTTCGCCAAATTAATATCTGGCATTCTCGAGGCTTACAGAAAGTCTAAGGCTAACTTAGCGCTTCACCTAGTGACGCGAAATAGTTAATAAACAAATTCCACGAGAGCAATCATCGGAATGTCCGAAATTTCATGGATTACTTAAAATCCACAAAGAAGACACTCCAATGAGACCCATCATCAGTTCTTTTGAGTTTCCTACACACCGGCTTTGACAATATTGGCCAAATATATTCAGCCTCTGATTGTATCTTCTGAATCATATGTAAAAACAGTCAGCACTTTTTAGAGATCCTCTAAGATCATATACTACAACCAACTGACATAATAGTTTGCTTCGATGTCGTATCCCTGTTTACTAACATCCCCTTAGAAGAAACATTGGACATACTAAGAACGAAACATCAAGTTCCCGCGCACATTAATGCTGAAAAAGAGATGCTGGGCCGAAAGGGAAGAAGATCAAAGGAATGTAATCAAAGGATTGAGGTCAGAAAAGGAGGTGTGGAAATATATAAGGGAGAGAAGAGATAATGTAGAAGTAGAAGAGAAAAGGTTAGAGAAATGCGGGAAAACTGTAAAGAAAGCATTGAAGAGATAGCAGAAGACGATAATAAAGAATTTATTTGAATTAAAAGAGTGGAAGCAGATGAAAAAAGGTAGCAATTGAAGCTTGGAAGAACAGGGGGTTAACTCTGTTCTTCCATCGGTTAACTCTGTTCTTCCAACTTATTATCGGGAACCGACTATACGTCGCAGCGCGCTCTGAAGGCTGGGGATGAATAGAGGGAAATGTCATAGAACGAACGCACGCACAGATTGTCGCGTCATCGCAAATTCAGGTATAAATAGAAATTGGGTGAGTTCTTTGCAAATGTATTTCAGGGCGGTAATATTGCTTTACCCTTATGACAACATAAAGTGAATGCAGTCCTTTCACCTAAAGTTACTTCAGGTTCGAAATGTTTTGCATTGCAAAACGCGCCATTGTAAATGCATTAATCCAGAATGAACAGTATCAAATTCCTTGAATGATATTCAGTGCGCATTTAAATGTATCCCTCATAATAATTTCATCATTTTGTATAATATTTACACTATTTAAAATTACATTTGGTCTATTATCATTTTGACCTTCACGCGAATATATATTCATTCTTCCTTGTCTCCCACTCCAACCCGTCAAAAGTCAAATGATACTGACTGCTGACTGACTAAATGAATATCGAGGGGGCATCATAAGCATGTGGAGGGCAAAACAACGTTTGCCGGGTCCGCTAGTATATTATAAAATGCATTAGTTTGACGTCTAGCAAAACCCCACAATCGAATACCACATGCAACAACCAAATCAATATGTAGATTAAATGTTAGCTTAGAGTCAAATATAATGCCCACATCTTTGATGCTTGTCATTTTTCCTAGAGCAATCTTGTTAATGCTATAATTAAACTTGATGTCAGCTGCACCAGACGGTATTTTAGGAAATGTTATAGACTTACATCTATTAATATTTAATTCAATATTATTGCTATGCTACATGTTATCAGAGATTCAATATATATTTACAATATGTCGCAATCTGCTAACGCAAATGTTTCATTATTTATTTTCAAGGCATCCGCACATAACAAGAAAATTGACTTGAAATATAAACCTACGTCATTTATGAAAAACAAAAAGAGTAATGGTAAGATGTGGAACCCCTGTAGGACTTCGGAGGGGATAGCTAGTTGCATTAGATAGTGTACAAAAAATTTTACTTGCTGTGTTCTGCCTTGGATGAAAGATTACAACCAGTGAAGGAAGGTACCGCTTATTCCCATAACCCGGTCGAATGCATTTCTAAGGTCGTTATAAATAGAGTGAACCATAGAACTACCTTCCATGCTAGGAGAAATATCGTTTATATACAAATTTGTTTCCGTTGATCAGCGAAAAATTTATTTTGTTGTTCAATTAAATGATTTTTGAAAACATTGGTTAATATTTACATATAAGATATTATAATTAAAGACTTTTCACCCTTTTAATTAAGTATTTATTAACTTATTTTTATATTTTTGTACACACACTTATACTAGGTTAGTTACATTTTTTTTTTCTTATTTTTCTTCTTCTTCTTTTTATGACATTTCCTATTTTATCATGGCGCTACAAACACAGGATACAGTT